>JAGFPH010007244.1:49649-64635 GCA_018207615.1 Philaenus spumarius | reverse complement strand
CATATTTTCACAAAAATGAAAGACTGTAAACAGGTTGATGTACTATACTTGGACTTTTCTAAGGCCTTCGACCGTGTCTGTCACTCTTTGTTATTGAAGAAGCTGGAGGCCTGTGGTGTTCATGGAATGCTCCTCGGGTGGTTTCAAACTTACTTGGTTAACCGTCAGCTCACTGTTAAATACGGATTTGCAACTTCAAGATCCTTCACTGCCACTTCTGGGGTTCCTCAAGGTTCCCACCTCGGTCCAATTCTTTTCAATATATTTGTGAACGATCTAACAAGTGTAATCAGGGTTTTGCATCTCCTGTTTGCTGATGATGTCAAACTGTATTCTGCTATTTCCTCGATGCATGACTGTGTTCGGTTGCAGGATGGTCTGAATGCTGTTCAAGCATGGTGTGACGCGAATGGCATGAAGCTTAATGCTGATAAATGTTTTTGCATTACCTTTCACCGAAAACCCAAACCATTTATTTTTTGTTATGAGCTGGAGGATAGGGTCATGGAGAGAACTGAGAAGATTAGAGATCTTGGGGTCATTTTGTCGTCATCCCTTTCGCCTGAATCCCATATTAACACTGTCTCCTCTAAAGCTAATAGGAATCTCGGTCTTATCTGGCGCGCTTCTAAATTTCGTCATCAACCCACAATACTGAGAATGCTCTACGTTGCTTTAGACCTCACCTGGAGTTCTCGTCAGTGGTCTGGTCCCCGTATCAGAAGACACTTATTAAAAGAGTTGACTGTGTCCAGACGAGATTTCTTAGACTTGTGGGAATCCGCCTCGGCTAACGCTACCAGCAAGTTCTGTGACAGGTACCCCTCAACTCATAAATAATTATAAGTAATAAGTAAAGATATTAAATATTAAAGGGTCCACTATCAGCGGACATAGTATAGGCTGGCTAAAGGTACACTGCTGAGAAGACGATTCCTAGTTAACTAAGGGAGGGGGACGCTAGAGAAACGCATCGGGATCATGCATCAGTAGTCTGGAAGTGAACGCGTCCGCGTTTAGACTCAATATAAATGGGGAGTTGATCTTGCTTTGGCCTCATGGCGTAATCTTAGTAGGATAGGGAACCAACAGAGTAGTCGTACTTTGAATGGTTAAATAAACGTTTAGAATCGATCATGAGTTTTCCACTTATTGAAGAACCCGCTCGCCAACCACCATCCTGACAACGCCCGTACGTCCGCACGAGGACAGAAAGGTACAGCCCGACCAGGGAAAACACCGCTTCAGGATTCAGACACAGGAGAGCCGAACCCAACGAGGCGGGGCCCGTTACAACTGGTGTCGAGAAGTGGGATTCTTCAAGGGAAAAAAGGTAAAACTTCATGGTCTAAAAATTTTTTTTTAATAATTTTAACTAAGTAACAGATTTTTTTTGGAAAGTTTAAATTTATATAATAAATCGAACAAATTTTTTTTTAATAATGTTTGAATAAATACAGAAATTAATTAATTATTAATAAATATAAAGTTATTAATAAAAATACAGAAAATCATGCATGATAGGCTAGAAAATTTTTACTAACGTAAACGATATGCGATAGTTAACTACGCATAAAGGAAAGGCATAGTATTTGGGGCAGCTAATGCTAAACCAAATCGCTACTGAACAAATCCTAAAGTTTACGGGAGTGAAGGTTTTACCTAATTTAAGATATGAAATGTGTTTCGCGGAAATATGCTGAGTAATATTGGGTACACGCGTCACTAATGACAATAAAAAGGGATATGTGAAATAATTATTGTTTATAAAATTAATAAATAGGATTTAAATTAATAAAATTAATTAACTGATACAAAATACAATACTAAATTACAATAGCAGAACAAATACCAATAGCTGCTGGAAATTATTAAACAATCCCTAAATTATATTGGACCTCGCCATAATTATAAATTATAATAGACCTTGTCATTTTAAAAATTATGTCAAAATTTAATGTCGTTTTAAAAGTAAGGAATAGAGAAATAATGATACATGTCAATAGTATTAAACCATGTTTGGAAGTAAGGAATGGCAAATTGCAATCAAAAAGTAAGAAAGCTAGGGAAAATAGGCGGTTAAAAAATACTACAAGCAACGATATAAGACAAAATTTAGGAATAGGGACCTTAACAACGGATACCACGGGTACAGCTATGAACGCCACCAATGATGTAACTATACCTGACATTCATGCAGCCACTACAAGTGCCATAGTACCAGCACTCATACAACCGCAAGGTAGGCCAATTCGTATTAAAAGGAAGCCATCTCGTTTTCAAAGTTTTGATTTATCGTAAAAAGACAAAGACAGAAAAAATTACATAATAATATGTTCATTAATATGAATATAAAAAAGTAGAGTTAATGAGTGACAGAAGTGCAACTCCAATGTATCATGGAGAATAGGTAACTATATGGGACCTGAATTACCTAATGGAACACCCTTTATATAAACACAACACTGTAGGGATTCGTTTAAATTGTAATTATAAGAGAAAAATTAAAATGTTAACAGTAATGAGGTAACATGGAATGATAATAATAATTAATTAAAATTACTCAAAGCTTCAAAAAGAATTAAACTAAATACAAAGTTTTTGTTAGGCTAAATGTTTCAATGCATTCAATAAGAACATAAAATAGGCAGAGCTGGATAGACTCGCGGAGCGACGTATGTTATCAAGTTACTTTGCTGACTGCGTAAACAAACAGTCGACTACGAAGACCTTGATGCAAGTTTGTAACGCTGTTTAATTTATCATGGGACAGGAACAAAAACTTTGGAATAAATTGATTTTAAAGTACTTTATAGATTAAATAAAAACAAAATGCCCTTAGATAATGTTATTAAACATCATTAGGCATCGTGTAAAATTGTTTTAAGTAAAAATATTCTTTTTTTTAATAATTAAAAATAAATAACGTTTTTGGGGGTTATAAATTATTACTAGCCTTGAAAAATCAACGATGAGCAGTGCTGCTGGGACTTTGCATAGCTTGAATTGTCATGTAGGGTTCAAAATTGAATTAAGTAGGTTTGGAACACATACTTATATGACAAAGTAAAGGTGTAAATCCTCCTGACGGCATAAGTGTCTCAAAAAGGTGATCAGAAGGACACATAGGGTTGTAGACTAGAAGAGTCTTTAAGAAGGTTATTTTTAATAAGGGTTAAGGGTAGAATAATGATTAAATTTGTATCTATTAAATAAATAAAGTTTTTTTTGTACTATTACAAACTTTAATAAAAGTTAAAAGGAAGTCATAAAAGTTTTTAAGGAAATGTTTTAATGGAGAATAACTTTTGGGTTTTATAAACATTGGTAGTTAAGAAACTAAAGGATTTGTATGCTGTGTTAAACTAAAAGGGTGATTCATAAAATTTGACTTTCACGCATAAACAAAGGAATTCAGAATAGTTAATAAATATTGGAGTTCAATTGGATATAGTTTTAAATATTGGAATGTTTTGTCTATTAAGTATGACATAACAAAATAATGAAGGAAAATAATAAAATGAGGTCAATAAATATTGAAAAATGTATAATTTGTTTATACACTTAGAGGAAACTTTTGAAAATGGAAAAAATGTCAGTTAAGTGAAATGATAATAAAATGTTATGTTTTTTATTCAACAAGTATAGAAAAATGGTTTACGAGTAAAACTGAAAAAGTTAAGAGGTACAATAAATAAGTAGTTTAAGAAGTTTTGTAAAATAAACTATAATTGAAAAAGTTAAGCGGACTTGTGATTTATTAAGTGAAAAAGAGAGATTTCAATATTGATATGTTTAGACGATTTGTAGAACTACAAATAATGTTGTTTTTCTTTATGGGATGAAGAATGTTAAAGTAATATAAAATAAAAATAATTAATTGTAAAAGTTTATAAACTTGGTAGTTCAAGCGTGTGAATGTTATTTTGATTTGTTAGAAAGAAAATACACTAATTTGAACATTGTCTTCAACAAAGGGGTTGCAAACCCTTCTTAATTTCCGGCACTTTTGCCATATTTCTATGCTATCCACCTTTAACTTTTTCACATTTCTAGACAATGTAATTTAAATTCATGTATAGTCCGGAAAATAAGTTTAAATAAAATAAATTTGTAATGTTTTTTTTTTCTATTTCGATATTGGTATGAATGAATGAATATAAATATATAAAGCGAATATTAATCTTTGATCTTGAATATCGATAAATATTGTATTATGATTATTTGTGTGTAATTTAAATGATAAATGAATAATGCGAAGATGTAGTGATTTGTCACACGTAAATCAAAGTAGTGCTAATTCGTTAAAAATATTTAATAAATGGAAAAAATGTAATCATGTGATCAACGAATATTCCTATATAAATAAGTGAGATTATACAGTAATGGTGCGACGTGCTAAACAGTTTAAGATGTATCAAAACATTAAGATATGGACAATTTATTCAATTAAAAGTGTACTACGTTATGTAGAAAAGTGCGACGAATAAAAATGTTTTATGATGAGATTAATAGTGAGGTGATAAATGTGACATATTACGGTTATTGTATTTATGGTGAAATAATAAGTAATGCGGATTAAATAACTATTTAAATATAGTCGACGACGGAAGACGTCAAAGAATGTCTTCGAAATAATTATGTATTGCAAACATGTGCAAATAATAGGTTGTATACAGGAATTGTATGAAATGTTGATTTTACATCAAGGAATTGAGTAAAATTAATTGACAAATGCAATAGGAAGCTACTTTTAATGGTAGGAAGGATGTAGGCGAATGGTCTAGATACGTTAAATGGCTAGGCTATTCGTTGATTTCAAGTTTGAAGTCTTTATAAACTTCATTAGGTTAGGTCGAAAAAGGCAGAGTGACGCCTCGAAAGCGAACCGGTGTGATGAAAGGTCACAAAAGAGGGAGTGAGTTATAATAAAATTGTTAAAAATATATTAGTAAAAAACGTCATGGGGTAGAAAGCAAGATTATTTTTTTAAGTTTAAATTAAAAATTATATATTGCATTTTCAATGTAAGTCAGAAGTGCCGACTGACGTGTAGCTTCAATACTATTCAGCAAACGTAGATAAATTGAGTTGAGTCATAATATAAAAAGGTTCATAGAATTAATTGTTGATGTAAGAATTTGTCACGAGTGGTTCAGAATTAACAGGATGTCGCAATGCTGACATGCTGGGAATTATAGCAGTCTAGAAGTTTACAGGGAAAACTGTGTACGTGCAAAAATGTGCAAACTTGCTAAACCACTGCGTAGAAGCAGTGCTCGACTATACAGTTTTAATTTAACATTAACTAAGTGGGTATAACTTGAAATCTCAGCTAACTTAAAATCAGAGGAGGGGGTAACTGTGGATAATCCATCATACTATAGTTAAACTCTATAAGCCTTTTTATCTTACGTTGTAATTTATCTTACTTTAATTTTCAAATGGAGTTAATACGAATTGATATATTATTGAAAATGTTCATAACAGTAGATACACAATAAAATAAGGGAATAGTTTTGAAAGATTAACAGATGTATTGGTAACAAGGTCTGAGTGAACATTTGTGATAGAATTTAACAATTCAAAATTAATAGATGAAATTATATGGTTGAATGAAGCAGTAGTAACTGAAGAATTTTTTTTTTAAATAAAAATAAACAAACAAATAACAAATGAGTCATTGGGGGATTTGGAAGAGATGAATAAATTTAATTCAAATGGAGTCAAGTTAGATAGATTACTTCTGCACATTCAATCAAAGAAAGAAAATAATATGAAAATAATTAGAAATGTCAGTTGGACAATGTATGGAGTATGTAGTGTGATAACAGTTGTGTTAATATGTTATGTATACAAAAAAATACCATGTTTAACAAATGGAATATTTAGATATTGTTTAGATTCTCAGAAACATACAGAATGACGGTGATAAAAATATAGGACAGAAAGAAGAACCACAATTGGATCTACAGGACTTAGGGATTAGATTGTGACCTGAGAAGGCCGTCCCATAAGCTGCCATGAGTGGAGATATTTCTGTTAATCTAATTATTTTTTTTACAGGTTTAGAATAGGAAGGGTTAATAATTTTTTTTTTTTTAATTAGAAGTATAAACAAATGAGAATAAAGTAACAAGTTTCACATGAATGAATATAATGTCATAAAAGAAAAGGTTAACTTATATAATGACATAGTAGGACGATGAAATGAAACAAAGTTTAAATTATTTGCATAAAGGGATGAATGAGGAAACCTGTCCCAAGTGAAATATCATAATTGCTTCACAATGCATGATACAGTAGCGTTCAAAACAAAGGGGAACAATAAACAGGAGAATTTTTTTTTGCAACTAATCTAAAACTTGCAAATTTTTTTCTCATAACAATATTAAAATTTTGGAAATACAGGTTTCAATTCATAGTTCTACAGGTAATGAGGGATTTTAAGATTTTTTTTTGAGGAAATGTTGTAAAAATAATTGAGATAAACGTAAATGCAATTAAGTTGATTTAATGATAACAATGAAATCTATGAAATTTCTAAAAAGTTTGTTGAATTGAATGAGTAATTAATATTTTGAAATTTTAAAGAAAAATGATATGTTGTCATGTAAATGGCCTTTTACTCATAATAACTGTTTTTTGTTAATAGTAAAATAATGAGGTGTGGAGAGAGGGAGTCGATTCAGGAGCATATATGAGAAACAGACACAATCACATTCTTGATACCATGTGGGCGACTTACGAGTTTGGAACTGACCAACCAAACTACTGTTGGAATCTCCATCTGCTGCGAGATAGAATCCAACGCACTCTAACAAACAACTGCCACATGAGTACAATTTTACAAATATAATGATTAAAAAGAAGTGCCTGTTCAAAGTTTTACATTTTTATATGTTATACCAAATTCTAAGTACACTTTTAAGCTATAAGCTATATTTCTATAGATTAATAAATTAAGTTGAATTTATAATGATGTGATGGGTTTGAAATGCTAAACAAGGATTTTTTTTACTATTTCATATTTTTTAATGATGTTAAATTAAGAACAATTTTGGATATACAAACATTAAAATATTTTTTCAAGAAAATTTTTCATTTATCACAAGAAATAATAATTTTTGGTACAGAACACTTTTTTTCTACATAATTATAGTTTAATTTAAACTTTTATTACAAATAAAATAGTATATATAATAATAATAATAATAACTTAATGTTTATTGATTTTTTTTAAAGAATTTTTTTGGATAAACCATTAAAGATAGCAGCAATGATTTTTTTTTATTTGTGAAAATGGAGGGGAATGTAACAGCTTTATGCCTTTTGGAATAGCGTATTTTATTTTTAGTTTCTTTTCAACAAATAAGACAAAAAGGGGAAAAGTATAAATTGCTATAAATTCAGGGGGCTTTGTGGAATACAAATTTTGGGTTGTAAATTAAGGGGATAAAAATAAAAGAAAAAGAACAATGTATGCTGTTTTACATAATCAATTTTCCACACGGAATAGGCTGTCTACAGGTCGCCTTATTTATAAATTTCTTTGTAATGTTTGTAATCTCACTCATACAATATGTAACTTCACTCATTAAAATCATGTCACCTTGATTTTGGTAGAAATAAAACTACAATTTAATTAGTGAAACTTGTTATTATAGTGTTTAAGTAGTTGGAGATTTAGAATTAAGTTTACAGGTTTATGTTTTTCTACAATTCTTTCCTGCTAGCATTGGGCAGCTTTGTAAAATTTTTTTCTTATGAAGATTGAATTTATTATATAAAATTAATAGCTACATTTCGTCATATAAATGAACAATGTTATTTTGGAAGTTGTACTAAAGTAATGTGCAAATTACCTTTGTATTATTAGAATTAAGTACTCTCTGTTGGTTACTATGAACAATAATAATTGTTTAAAATGTTCACAAATTGAATTTGTAATTTTTTTAACATTGTTAAATTGAATAGTTATACTTTATATTTTTGGATTTTAAGAAAATAGTTTCTAATGGCTTAATGTCATAAATTTTTAAATAACTTAATGTTTAGTATATAACAAATTACAAGTAGACCAAAGCAAGCATTTAAAAAAAAAAAAAAGGAAATAAAAATGATTAACGTTGTGAATTGACTAGGAGTTGGGTGTCTCAGTTTTGATTTTGATTTTTAATTAATTTTTCTTTTTTGGTAATAAAAATAGCCAATGTTTATTTGTTTTTTTTTTGTTAGAATCATTTTTGACATTGTGAGTTTGGGGGGGGGGGATTGAGTCTTTCTGCCCACCGCTCACCAGAGAAGCTTTCCGACCATGAGAAAAACCAAAGAAAAAAAAACTTGAATAACATCAAAGACTCGACCAGCCCTTTAAAAAAAAAAAAAAAAAAAAAAAAAAAAAAAAAGGGGGGGTTTGGGAAAATCATTGCAGACTTCTTTAGATTGTTGAAAAAAAAAACCTAGCATCAAAGAGCTGCACGTCGGAGTAGTAAAGGAGTCGAAGGGGCCGACTCTGGTGAAGCAGGGGGGTGATGTGACAGGTACCCCTCAACTCATAAATAATTATAAGTAATAAGTAATGGGGAGTTGATCTTGCTTTGGCCTCATGGCGTAATCTTAGTAGGATAGGGAACCAACAGAGTAGTCGTACTTTGAATGGTTAAATAAACGTTTAGAATCGATCATGAGTTTTCCACTTATTGAAGAACCCGCTCGCCAACCACCATCTTGACAACGCCCGTACGTCCGCACGAGGACAGAAAGGTACAGCCCGACCAGGGAAAACGCCGCTTCAGGATTCGGGCACAGGAGAGCCGAACCCAACGAGGCGGGGCCCGTTACAGTTCCTGTCGATTTCATAGCCTCTCAACTCCGCTTGCCTTCCTTGGAGCTGAGAAGGAATGTTCAGGATGTAGTTTTCCTTGTGAAACTAGTCAAGGGAATGGTTGACTGCCCAATGCTCCTCGAAACTGTTAACTTTCGCATACCAGCTGCAAGGACTCGGTCAAGTGAATTATTTGCCAGACTTCATCATGGCACAACGTATCAACTGAATAGTCCCATGGTTAGAATCCAGCGTAGAGCCAACCTTACTCCTATTGAACTTGACATCTTTAATTTAAGCGTTGAGGCCATCAAAAGTATACTTCTGGATGTAAACCTCGACCTCTGATATCATTATTTAAGTGTTGGAACTATTTAAATTTATAGATTCATTTGTTTTGAGTCTCACATTACTATGTAGTTTTTCCTAGAATTAGTTAAATTAAATTGGCCTTGTATTTTTATACATTATTTGTTATCTGATTGCTATGCTGTTGTTAGATTGTTATATTATTATTCTATTCATTGATTTCTGTGCATTGTATACTTTGCTAGAATGTTATTTTTGTTAAATATTTATTACTTGTTGTTTATTATTAGTTGATATTAAGTGATCTGCTTTTTAAAGCGCCAAGAACTATTTATATTAATATTTTGCAACAATCATGATATATGTATAGTTAGTATTATTATAAAAAAAAGGATTTTCCGTCAATAAATAAATAAATAGAGCTTGACTGGAGAAAGAGAGTTTTCAAAGAGGCAGCCATAATGCTGGTGAATTAAAACTGTATTTCCCAGCCATGTACTTACCATATCTGCTATTTATTTCCCATTAAGACAAAATGAAGTACACAGACTTTTTGCCTAATGTGGGAATTAATAACAAGAACGTATTGGGCACAGAACCTTTCAACGACCTAAGACTAACCCCTCCTCATTCAACCTGTTTCTAAAGTTGAGATTAGAAACGCTAGCGAACATCTAGATTTACATCATCTACATTTACATTCACGTTCAAAGTGTTATGTTTCATCACAGAACCTTGGGAATTTGTTTACAGAAATCCATTAAGTTTTTAGTAATTTTTCTACTACCTCATATAATGTCTTTCAAGATTAAAACTATATTTAGTTGATTTAAAGGAATAAATTTCATAGTTTGTCATCCCCTTTTTGGAAGTTCCTTTACGCGGGTAGCGGTAGGAGTCAACAAATAGAAAATGTAACGCGTAAGGAAAAAAAAGTGTTATTAATTGTTAATGACAAATATAAAATATGATTAAATTACAAGTGAAAAAACATAGGCCAAGACCGGGAGTTCAGGTCCTGGGTTCAACTCCCGGTCTTGGTCTATGTTTTTTCACTTGTAATTTAATTAAATATCCCTTGCTGAGGAAGTGTGTAAGTGGAAAAAATCAAAATAAAATAATAATAAAATATGAGTAACGAAAAAGCGTTATATTGGTTGCTATGGCAGTTACAAATAGAAAATACCCGTAGCGAAAAAGCGTTATCAAATTGGTTGTTATGGCAATGAATGTAAATACATTCAAGAAACATGTTTTTTTGTTCATCAATTTAAATAAAGAGGCGATCGGTTCCGTCCGTCGTAGTTCAGATATTATCGGCAAGCGCTGAAATACATTCAATAAACATAAAATGTTGGTGCATCAGTCTAGGCCTAACCTAAAATTATTGTATGTGTATTGCCGTTAAGCCAGGTAAAATAAAATAAACATACACACAATAATTTTTGGTTAGGGACTGATGAACCAACATTTTATGTTTATTGAATGTATTTTACAATGAATGGACATTTAACTGTGTTTACCATCTTAGCTTTGATGTTGTACTGTAATTAATTCCGTACTTTTACTATAGTAACATTAAATATAAGGAAACAGTAAAAAATTTGTATAAAAAACAAACTAATTGTAAACGGCAATTAAAAGATTAAAATTATGTGTGTATGTTGCCGTTAAGGCTGGTAAAAGAATTGAAACAAAGGGGTAATGAACTTCGTTCCTGATGGGGGTCCCACGACAGCACACATTTACTTTTTTTTTGTAATTTATTTTGAATTTCCATAGGAAAAATGAGCTATTGCAATGGCCCTTATGGTAAGACCAAAGGTCGGCAGTATCAAATGAGCACCAATCATGGTCCTCAGAACACATTTTGGGGTGTCATTAAAAATCATATATACATATATATATATATGTGTGTGTGTTCACACTCTAGCGGCCGCATGTTAAGTCCGGTTTGGTACACATGTTGGTTGTCTATGTCGCTCGGATGAGTTTGTTAGCCAAAAAATTACGACAACCGGAAGCACGGTTTTTACCGGAAATAACTTTTTTAGATTATTCCTACGAGAATGAATTTGTTTTTGAGTTTTTTCTACAAATATAAATGTAGGATGTTATTCTGCATATTTTATTTTTTTACGCTTACTTATAGCTCGCTTGGTTCCCCCAAAATCGATCAAAACGTAAAATACCATAGAAGTACCCGGTTCAAAGTCACGTGGTGGATTCTACCGGGGGGTTGGCGTGCGGAGCACGCAATGCATTGTGCATTACAGATAGTCCAAATACGGGGTTTGGCGTGCGAAGCACTCAATGTTTTGTGTGTTGAAGATACTCCCAATACCGTTGGCGTGCGAAGCATGCAATGTTTTGAGTGTTGAAGATAGTCCGAATACGGGGTTTGGCGTGCGAAGCACTCAATGTTTTGTGCGTTGAAGATACTCCCAATATGCGGAATGGCGTGCGAACCATTTTGCAGCAATTCAGCACCGTCGTGAATAGACATATTTCCCAAATTGTTGGTTGAAACCCTAAAACATACGCCTATAAACTTAATTTTGGAAATTTGCTGAACTCACGTCAGCGGTTCAGCTGCGTGGTCGAATTATTTATAATTATTAGTTAAATGTGTGCCTAGTAAGTACTACAAAGTCTTAAAACTCCGATATTCATTTTGAATCACCCTGTATCTAAAATTATACAATTACAGGTACAAATAATAATGACATACGTGTTCTACTTACATCTGGCCTCTCACTAAGCGCCAAAGGATCACGTTCATTTAATGTAGCCTCAGACCTATATGCAAAAACAAAAATTTGATTTAATCACACTTTGTAAAAAAAATGTTAATAGACATATTCCAAACTAGAAAGCAATAACAATTTATCTTCAAACAGAAGTAAAACTGAAGAAGTTATACAAAACTACTGGATTACGCAGGCCACAATAAAGTTTAATTTTAAACGAGACATTAAGATTTTTGATATCAGCCAGAAATAAAAAAATCTGGTTAGCAGCTCATGCCTTATAATCACAATCAATGAAATCAGCTCATGACATCTCCAACACAGTATTTTACTTTGAATTTTTAATTTTATTATTATTGCAACACTGTAGCCTATTGCAATATGTTAACAGCGAATATATAACTCTGTTAGATTAAATATTCTTTACAAGGGGGATTCATGCAACCTGTGCTAAATGCTTAATGTGTTATCATGCTAAACTGCTAGCCTATTTGAATTTTGAGTGAAGGGCGAAACTTTACTATTCGACTCTAGAGCTAACAGAAATGCAAAAATAATAATTAAAAAAATACCTAAAAGGTTCTAACCTAACCTATTTAGTCACAGTATGTTTAGGCCTACCTGTATTCAACATTTAACAGTAAAATGTAAAACAACGTCGTTATCTGCAAAAATATTAGGCTAGAGTCAAATAGTAAAGTTACGCCAAGTGAAGGACCCCTTGTGCTACAGTATTATTTGCTAAAGTAAGGTTATCTTTGTTCAGAACTTTAGGCTATTTTTTAATTATTATTCTTGCATTTCTGTTGCCGTAGGTCAGCCGAGGGTCGAATTTAGTAAATTTGTGCCGAAACTGTAATACCCTAAGCACTTAATAATTTGTGAGTTATATTTTAGATAAAATTAGGCCTCATTTTCTGCATGTTTTGGAATTGTGTTTTCATGATCCAGGCTAAATTACTTAAGTTTAGAATAAGCCTTCTTACCATATTCTTTAATTTTTAAAATAGATTTTTCCCCGACTTAATAAAAAATGTATGTATTACATTTTTATAGGCTAGTATATTTATAACAAGGTTAGGCCTCTTTTTGGCCTTTTTGCAAACATATTTGTGCAAACAAAATCAATACACAGAAATGTTCTCTGTACTTTTCTGAACACGAAAATGTAAAATCAACTTTCTGAAATCTGTTTTCTGAAATCAAACTTCGTCGGATTCTCGGAAATTAAAGATAGGAGAAGATGTTTATTTTCCTTGCTTCATCGTTTCCCGATTTCTTCCGAATTATTTTCTTGGATTCAAAATTATTATTATTTTTCATCGCAAAGAAACAGGTAAAACACAATTCATAACAAAGAACCTGTTGTTGATTCAAGCTGACCTCAAATTACCTTCCCCAAGAGTTTTAACGTTAACACTGGTTTAGCAGACACCCAAGACCATGCTAAAGTCGAGTATGCTATCGACTCTAAATAGCACACTTCTGTCAAACGAGTTTCTCGATTTTAACACGTTTAACATACTTAGCACAGGTTGCATGAATCCCCCTACAATAAGTGATTTGTAGTTGCATTTTTAAATAAATAAAACAACTAAAATAAACTATACAAGTATAAAATACCCAACTCAATCAGTCAAGGTATCTTAAAGTATATAAATTACTTAGTAAAAAAAATAAAATGGCAGTTAGCTTGTAAAAGAAGCGTTTCCGGACATATGTTTACAGGAAATTTTTTTCTTTATTTTGCTCCATAATGCGCATTACAGAAATGTCCAGTTTATTGACTTAATCTAAGTTTTAGAATAATAAACCTACCATTCACAATTTATTTCTTCTTGTTTAAATTCCATGTTATCGTTTATCTGGGTACTATCTGAATCTTCTTGTTTCATTTTATTTTCTTCTTTAATCACATCTACTACAAAAAAACTTTGGCTATCTACCAAGACAACACCATTTTCCACTTGTTCAATTTCATTTAACACACTTTCTTCTTTAACACTCTCCGAAGAATAACTTTGGTCTTCTATTAGTTCAAAGCACACTTCATCTTCCTCCTTTATTTCTTGTTTGAATACCATCTCTTTTGGATCCGAATCCATGATTGCAACCTGCAACCAGATTAAGCCTTTAAGTTCAAAGATAAACATAAATTTTAAAACTTGGTTATTACATTAAATACTGGTAGGCCTATTTTTAGTTTTTAGCATTTTGTAGTGGCGATGCAACCGGGAATAACGAGCTTATGATACACGTAATGAACGTGTCACCTGGTGTCGAGCGAACAAGATTTGGATGACAGGAAACTTTTGTAAAACATATGGCAAAATTTTACATTAAGAAGCACCAACAATAATATTCAGAAAGTATTACGAGCCAAACATGTAATGCCAATCGAAAGGAAGTCGGGTGTTTGCAGAATCAACTGTAATGATTGTGACAGTATTTATGTGGGACAGATGGGTAGGGCATTCAAAAACCGTTTTAATAAACACTTGCCGCATAAAAAAAAGCATAAATTAAAATCTAACTTTGCTCAACATTTAATTGATTATAATCATTCATACACTAATTTCGACAAAAATCTGGTTCCACTTCATATTTGCAAAAAAAAGTAGACTTTTGAATGCTCTAGAAGAATTCGAAATTTATAGGGCCTAAGGAGTTTAATAACAATCCACCATCCACCTAACTTATTAAATGATCAGCTAGACTTTAAAAGTAATAGTTTGTATGACAGCCCTAGGCTATTTCTAGCTACTATATTTCGTTTGACAGTGTACCATAGACCACACTACGACTTACACGCTGTATAATTGTCCGGCACAATTAAGTTTCTTAAAAGTGTTGTAACTTTTGTGTTTTTTAAACTTGTGTTATGTGTTTTAATGTGTAAGTAAGTGTACTTGAATATGGGATTGCGGTCCCGAAACGCGTTGAAACATTCAAACGACCAAAAAAGTCACAAGACGAACCAATAAAAGGTAATATTTAATATTATTATTAATATATTATCCTATATAATATTAAACTACGGATGTTTGATATAGGCCTACGCCGATGTTCACAACTCAAAACTTGGAATTAATCTGATGTG
>JAGFPH010007244.1:25733-48792 GCA_018207615.1 Philaenus spumarius | reverse complement strand
TTTTTTGGTCTTTTAACTTTAATTTAAATATTTCCATGTTTTCTATTATATTAAGCCTTGTTCCTTTATTTATTGGGTGTATTAATTTCATAGATGTAGAGGAGAACAAATATAAATAGGAGACAATGGTAGAGGATAGATAGTAGCAAACATAGCTTCTGAAGATGGGGTCTACCCGAAACGCGTCAAGCGAGAGAAAGACAAAGCTAAGAAAGGCGGATAAGCAAGAAGACAAATGTTTCAAGCATCTTAGCGGAAATAATAATAACAAATGCAGTTGCCATGTTAATCTTATGGAAGGTCAATCTTAAGGAAGAAGAAGAAAGATTTCTTTTGATTCTATCAGGGGCACAAAAAACAGCTGTTCGTATGAAAAGCAAAACAGCTGATTTTGATCAACAGCTGATTTTGATCAACAACTGATTTGGATCAAAAACTAAATATAATTTTAGGTTAGGTAAATCAAGCAATAGCGAAGCATTGCCCGGTCCACTAGTGCAATGTAATTAGTTTACTTAAGTTATTATTTACAAAATGTCCCTCAAAAGAAGTAATATAATTGATGACAATCAATTACTAGAATATATTATGAATATAAACATACATAAGAACAAATAAAAAGCCGAATTATTATTGAATACCTTTTTCACATCATATGATGTGCTTACTTTTGTACCTCACTTTTATAATATTTTTTTTAAAAAAGGTTATTTTTAAATTTTGCAAAAAACAGCAGTTTTTTACATAAAGATACAAAAGAAAAGCAACCATTTGAATTTTTTGAAAAACCTAAAAAACTCACTTTTTTAGTTTCAAGCAGTGGGAAAAACTCACTGATGAAAGGGTTAAGCCTGTCATATTAAACTTTGAAGATAAACACTTTACAAACCATTTCTATAGAGGTAAAATTTGTTTGTATGTAGGGGGTACTCTCTGGAACTACCCCAATTATTGAACCAATTGAAAAAATAGTTTTACTAATAAAAAGCTACACTATCCCCGAGTAACATAGGCTATAATTCATTTTGATAAAAACATTTTTTATTTCAATATTTGTAAATAGTGAGGGAAAAAATCGTAGGTTAAGCCTAGACTGAAGAACCAACACATGTATTTACATTTATTACCAAAGCAACCAATTGAATAAAATAACAGACAAAACAGTTGTTTGCTCTGATATTTCCATTCACAGCTGATTTCAAACTTTGAAGCAATTATTTGTATTTCTAACTTTTACGTTAAGTTTTTATTAGTGTACACCTGAGCCTTGCTGGTTCTTTTAACCTTTATTATAACTGCTGTAACCATCTTAGCTTTGGGGTTATTATTAATCCTACACCTTTATTATAAAGAAAACATGATTTTGTGTGTAGAAGGATCCACCGGGGTTGGAGTGCGGAGCACGCAGGGGTTTCCCCTAGTAAATTATATAAAAATGTTATACGTAGTCTTATATATACCACGGACTTATGCTCCTGTTTAAGTAGAAACGTTTATTCCAACAATTTACTTTGCAGTTCTAAATTTGGTAGGTATGTAAGAAAGAGTTCCTACACGAGTGTAATAAAGTTAAAAATACTGGCGACTGTGTTTAGTAACTTTTTCAAGTCTTGAATAAAATGAGTAGATTAAACTGTAAGCAGATGTATCTATGCACTCTGCCTAAGTGATTAAATATCCATTTGATTGCATTACTATACAGGGTGTTTCAAGAAATGCTTTAAAACCTTGAAAAATCATATAAATGTATCCAGAGCACCTACAGAGGTGATTGTAGTGTCAATTTGTAGGGAAACACATCACGTTTTTTTACCTTAAAGTAAAGATGCTCTTCGTGGCTTCCGTTGGTGATCCTGCACAAATCCCATCAGTAGTCAATTTCCTCCCCAAACTCGCTGTAGCATTGCAGGAGTAACTTGCTCGGCGACGGCATAAATTCTCGCTCTAAGCTCAGGTAGAGAAGCCGGCAAAAGAGGTACATAGTCGATAGCCTTGATGAAACCCCATAAGAAAAAATCTAGCGGTGTCGGGTCCGGGGAACGTGGGGACCATGCGATTGGCGCATCACGGCCAAACTATTGACCTGAAAAGTGGTCATTCAGAAAATCTTGGACATCAGTCAGGTAGTGAGGTGGTGCGCCATCTTGCATGAAATGAACGTTGCGTTCTTCGTCATCCTTATTGATCTGTGGTATCAGTAATTGTTGTAACTATCCCGTTGATGGTTCTCTCTTGGAAAAAAAGGGGCCATAAATTTTGTTCTTGCTCAATGCACAAAAAACGTTATGTTTACTGGCTATCAAGAATATGTTGCAATGTTAGATGTGGATTTTCACTGCCCCAAATCCTACAGTTATGTAAAAAGTCGACTCAAGTGAAAAGTCGACTCGTCAGAAGAGATTATGTTGTCCAAGAAATATTCGTCCTTATCACAGAGTATTCAAATTAAATATAGAGGTGCTATCCAGCGATGCGGTGGTGAAGCCACTTTGCAGTTAGTGTGCCACTGAAGATGGCGGTCTCCTCACTCTGCACCGGCACTGCGAGACACAGTACCGAGCGTCGCCACCTCGCCCCGCGCCCACCGAATTAGGCCTTTGTGTGTAATCAAACATGTTATAGGCCTATTATGGTTTAATAAATTAGTGTTTTAAATCCACAGAGCATTAGAATTAAAGAGTGTTTAATTCTAATGCTCTGTGTTTAAATCGGATACTGTTTAAAAACACTCTTTATCATTTCGACTCAAATATGTTTCAACTTTAGGGTACTTAATGTTTACAAAACATGTTCTAAATTATTACTAACTCATGCACTAGAACTAACAGTATGTATTTATTTAATGAACTACACTTTAAATTTAAAAAATAGTATGCAGTTCACGAACAAGTTAACATGATACAGCCACAGAGCGTGGACTGTGGATACCGCCCATGAGCGCATTGAGTGCGCGCCGGCTGCAAAATATTTTAACACTTACATTTAAAAGGTTTCTTTCCCATATGCCTGATTATGTGTCTCTTAAAATCGCCTGATAGAATACAAGAATAATCACATTGCTCCAAGAATAAAATGTGTTTATCCAGTATGTTTCATTTTGTGTCTTTTCAAGTTGCTTGATCCAATACAAGAATAATCGCATTCATTGCATTTAAAAGGTTTCTCTCCCGTATGCCTCATTTTGTGTCTCTTAAAGTTGCTTGATGAAATACAAGAATAAACACATTCATTGCATTTAAAAGGTTTTTCTCCCGCATGTGTCATTTCGTAATTCTTAAAGTTGCTTGATTGAATACAAGAATAATCACATTCATTGCATTTAAAAGGTTTTTCTCCCGTATGCCTCATTTTGTGTCTCTTAAAGTCGCTTGACTGAATACAAGAATAATCACATATCTTACATTTAAGAGGTTTGTCTCCAGTATGCCTCATTTTGTGTCTCTTAAAGTTGCTTGATGAAATACAAGAATAATCACATTCACTGCATTTATATTTGTGAACTACTGCCCTAGAAGTTGTCGGTTGTAAAGAAGTCGTAACACACACTGTATGTTATCCAGTTGGATCATTATTCGAGATTGGAGAAGAGGATCTCTGGTACTCATTGGATTCAGAATCTTGTTCTTCAAGTCTGACTTTATCCGTATATGGAAATTAAACATAATTACTATATCAGTGTAATCAAATTTCAAAATATTATATGTATCGTACAACTAGACTAATGGAAGAAATTGTTTGTACAAATAATTTTGGACGGATAAATAATTTGCATCAGGATAAAATAATTTTTCTATTCAGGAAAACTCAACTAAAAATGTGCTACAACCAAGCTGATCTAGTTTTTATTTCTACACTATGAAATGACTCGACACTATTTAACCTACTCTCAAAATTAAACTGATAAAATTTCAAAAACAAATTATCCTATTAACCCTTTCCACTCGAATTACTGGGGACCTAGTGTTGCTATCAGGTCAGATTAATTTTGAGCGAATATTGCACTGTAACATGTTTACTAAAAACGAAGTATTTCTGTCAGTTCTAAAAGGCTGATTTTTTTTATAGTTTCTTCTATGACCAAAGTATAGATTGGTATGAAAAAAAAACATATATTTTTATTTTCAAGTATATGTTTTTAATTTTTATTTATTGAAAAAAATATAAATTTGTAACAAAAAACCAGAATAAACAAGAATTTTGGAAAAATTTTCAATGGGAAGACCTATATTTATTACTTTTGTATATTTTGAAAAAAAATACAAAAAATGTTTAAAACTTTTTATGTAGGCCTAAAGTTGAACTTATTTCTTCCGTTTCTGAACATTTTTTTCTTCCTTTGAAAATTTTACATCAAACAATTTTTTACTGTCATATATGAATTCTTTAAACTTTTCTCTACAAAAAAGCTGCAGAACATTTTTGGACTACAATTGGACTATAATTACTACAATTGGAAAATTTTTGAAAAAAATACTTGCAACATGCACCAAAATGGCACGGCATTGCAAAAAAAACTGTAGCGTGGGACTGTTGGAGGGTTAAAACCAACCAACTAAAATTTTGCTATACACAGGCAGTCCTCAATATACGCGGCCCCGCTTTATGCGATTTCGCTTTTTTGCCGTAAAAAAAAAGACCTTGAAAGGTTTAGTATTTGAGCTGAGTTATTGGGGAGTGTACGCTACAGTTGGTAATTTTATAAGTTATTGGCGTGTTGTTTGTCTTCTCACTGTCCCCTCAAGGTCAGTGCTCTCATAACGGTACCCCTACTTGCTCTGTCATTGTCTGTGTTTGTCTATTTTTACAACTTGGCCAATATCATCAAACTATCATTCGCTGTCAGTAGCAAATATTGGTAACGAGTGATAATCTAAAATGTAGTAAAAAACTTAATATCTTTCAAAATATTTTACTGTAATTAAAACTATTGTACTGTATGTCTTTTTGATTTTTATAACCTCTTACACTGTATATTTATCTTTTATTAACTTTACTCAATTTATTTAAATGTAAATCACCTGTACTATATATACACATTTTTCATTTACTGTATTGTTTGTACTGAATTTAGTCAGTATATAAATAGTCCCCGTTATTGGCGGTTTTGTTTTACACGGCACTTTGCCGGAACGCACCTATCACGTATAACGAGGACCTCTACATTTAAAAGGGACAATCTTAAACTTTTTTTCAACATAGGTTAAACTGAGGGACTTTTCATAACGATGCACAAGTTTTGAAATTCCATCTCTGTAGAAATCTCCCGCTTTAGATCACAACCACTCAAATTGAATATGTCCTCCGTAACATAGACACTCAAATAAGCAAAGTTATCAGACATAAGAAATATGTGACCAACAAAAAATTCACATCATTAACTGTTAGAAACAACTTAACAGTTTTAAACAATTTTCTTGCAACCACGTTTTTTATCCACGGACAGTCAATTACACGGACATTTCTTTCTCCGCGGACGAGTCTAAATTGCTTGATAAAGGTTTGAAATATAATTTCCCAAAAAGGGTCATAATAGCTTTGTTTCAGAAATCATCCATGCCGAAGCAACTGTAAAAACCCTTCCAACAAATGAAGCCCAACTTACCGCTAGAGTTTCAATAAACAATAAAATTAAAAAAGTTGTAAAAAATTCAAACGTCAGTTATAACAATAATTTTAAAATCGAACGACAAGCATAACGGGAATCAACAAAAAATTGGAATTAAATGACGCAATAATAACTAAGGCTGATAAAGGCAACTCAATAGTCGTCATGAATAGAGAGGATTACAACAATAAAGTAAACAACTTTATTTGTAGTAACAACATAAACAAACTTTTAAAAGACCCCACCGATAATTACAACCAAGCAGTAAACAAAGCTCTTAACCAAAGCAAAACCCTTTTATCCGATAAGACGATCAGATCTTTGAAAATGATTGACCCTCGTGCACCTTATCTGAGAGGACTTCCAAAAGTACACAAACCCGATGCCCCCATCAGACCTTTAGTCGACTTCACTTCAGCCCCAGCATACAAACTAGCTAAATATTTGGATAGTGTATTGAGACAAGAATTAGTATTTACGAACAGCCGCGCACTACGTAACAGCCTAGACTTAATCGAGGAAATTAAATCAATAAACATTAAAACCGGTTATAAGCTTGCTTCCTTCGATATAGTTAATCTGTACACTAGTATACCAATAGATGAAACTACAAACCTTATACATAATAACCTGAAGGAATATTCTAAATTACCCCCAAAGGCCATTGAGGAGTTGTTAACTCTAATCCGTACTGTCCTTAGTCAAAACTATTTTTACTTCAATAATACATTTTACCTACAAAACGAAGGCCTCGCTATGGGGACACCTCTATCGGGTATTCTTTCTGAAATATTCCTAAATGACTTCGAAGACAAACATTTGTGGTCTAATTCTAACAAATTCAGAAACATGATGATATTCTACTATAGATACGTAGACGATACCATCATATTATATGATGGTAGTGATAGACAACTATCCTTATTGAAAAACTACCTAAACAACGCTCATCCCAACTTACAATTTACACTAGAAACCGAAACTGATAACAAATTAAATTTTCTCGACCTAACATTGTCCAAAGAAGGAAACCAGATATCATATAAGATATATCGCAAACCAACCGCAACTGATCAAACTATTCATTCAACCTCACACCACCCTCTTAACCAAAAAACAGCAGCTTACAACAGCATGGTCCACCGCCTTCTATCCGTCCCATTAAAAAAGTCAGAATATGACAGCGAACTGAACACCATAAAATACATTGCTCTAGCCAACGGTTACAATAGTAATCTGATCGACCACCTAATCAACAAACATAATAGGAAAACCGCCAACGCAAATAAACAAAAACAGAAATACGTTTCGGTAGAATACGGTTCGATGCTCAACAATACGTTGCGTAACGAAATGGCCAAGAACAACATTGTAACCGCATTTAAAACATCTAATAAATTAGAACGCCTACTCAATAAACGTAATAACATTGCAACAGACTTAGCTGAAAAAACGGGAATCTACCAGCTCTCCTACAACGATTGCCCGAGCTTCTATATAGGCCAAACGGGCCGTCCCTTTGTTAAAAGATTTAAAGAACATTTACCTAAAGCCACACACAGTTTACACCCTCACAAGTCCAATTTCGCCGAACATCTGGTAACCAACCTTCACGGCTACAGTGACTTTAACACCAATATGAATATCTTACACGTATGTAAAAAAGGCCGTTATATGGATGCATGGGAGGAGTTTGCTATATATAGAGCATCCAAAACTGAAAAACAACATCTATTAAATGACAAGGTATCGTTCCAATCTAATATTGTGTTTGACACAATAATTAACATGGAGAATAATGAAAAAAGCGGCACCCGTTCACTAGCCACAACAGGTCCTTCCACTATCCCCCGCACAGCAGTTTAAAGATAACAGTAATTCAGTAGCTAGTTAACCCTCGCCCGGGCAACATGCACGTGGTCGACGTTATCGTCTGTGTTTCATGTACTGTGTTTATGTGTATAACTTATTGTGTTTCTGACGACCTCATTAGTGAGAGAAAATGACTTTTAAGTGTATATTTTTGTGCGTGATGTGTGACCAGAAGATGGGATAACCCCGAAACTGCAGTTGTCACGAATATTTAAAAAGGATTGGACAGACAGTATAAAGGTAATTCATACCTATTAATATTTGTACATTTATTGTTATATAAAATAGTAAAATAGAGACATACGTAGAGCCTTGATGAAAACGCCTGAAACGAAATAGGAATGAAAGCTGGTTACTTACAGTACATGTCGGCTCCATTTATAAAATTCCTAGAATAATTTTTAATCACTGGTAAACACAAAGCATTACTAATTTACACACACTTTTAAGACGTAAAGTCGGTGCTTTTTTTCTGTCAAAGAGTACTGAATCGACTTGAGGATGCGATGTTTCGCCATCGCCGCACGAACTTAACATCATTTGGTGTTGACAAAGCGAATTGTTTGACGTAGAGTGTCAAGAGCATTCGCCGCGTCTGTGCGTGATATGATTTCGGTTTGAGCATTCCCCTATTCCTCGCTTTCCTCCAAGTCGGTCTATTTGCATCGAGAAATTTTCAATAAGCGCACACAGTTTATCAAACTCCCCTAGAGTAAACACTGAACTAGATACGACTAGACCAGTGCTCAGTGCAGTGATTCATAAATATGTTTGAAACGCGGGAGGAAGAGGGGCAGGTAATGTCTCGGCGCTATGAGTCATCACAGGAAATGCATTTTCTTTCCGACTTTCACTGAACCTGTTCGCAAGGAGATCAACGCTGTGTAGAGGCTGTCATTAGCAGATGTCCCCGCACATTATTTACCCATTAACATGACAAACATTGATATTATTTATAAAATCCGCCTACTTCGAATTCCTGCTAATCCGAACAGTGTTCGGTCCCAATTAGTTCGGCTTAGCGGTACTCTACTGTACAACTGTTACAATAAATTTATAATATACTACTAGTATTTATAATAAACATATGATGTGCTACCTATTGTTAAATAAATACTTCACTGTTTAAATAATAATTAGGAGCTACTTGGTAGGACACTTTATCGGAGTTAAAAGGGTTGAAAACATTTTCACATACATATTACAATCAAAGGCATCACACAACTGACAGAAGGTTTCCAAACATAAGACACAAAGTGACATCACATTTCCCAAGGTTTCAGCACCTGTATAAGATGTTTTTACTTGGTACAACTCAAACATAATTACAGTTTTTTTTAGTTTTTAATAAGAATTCTGACACAATGAAGGAACCCAAGACATTTGAGTTTTCAGCGTGTGATCGAGGCTTTTGTAATCATAGACTTTACATTTAACCCTTCCCACGCTCACACTGTAACGCTACATGCCTCCAAAAAATTAAGTTCTCAATAAGTCAACGCTATTTTTTTTTTTCGATTTTCTTATACCCTAAATGAGAGACGGGAGGAAAAATAGTTTGTTTAATCGAATTTGGCTTATTTCGCACGGAGTCTGCAAGTGAACTGACTTGCGAGTTAGTTCGTCTACAGCGTTAGCGTTACTCGAAACAGAGCACGAGTGATGTAGCGCGCCAACTTGTGTGCTCCTCCCATAACAGGCGGAGGGCGGAGTCGACCGCCATTATGTTTTTTAACCAAGGGATATGTTACCCAATAATATACTCAAAATCATCCAATCGTAATAAAACTGGCACCGTTGGAAAGGAAATTAATTAAACTTTAATTTTTGCACTTAAAACTTTTTTGTAAAACGTATATTTACATACGTAGTCATCGTTTTAAAATATGCAGATCGGGTTATAGCTGTTTCCGCGCGTGAATTTGCATACAATTGTACTGTTATTTCCCACTTCATCGATGTCCAAGACTATCTACACAAATACTTCTATGGATATTATAAAGATACCATTGGATTCGTCAAGATTTTACCTTTCTAATAGTAACTTCCAATCAGATGTCACTATTTTACACGATTTATGACGAAGATTTCTGTAAACCCTTGTGATTGGACAGTTTTCAAAAAATGAAACAGGCACATTTGTCAACCGAGATGATGCCTACAATTCCTTACGTTTTCACAGATTTCTTTATATCATTTTGTAGAGAATAGTTCGATCTTTCTAACGGTGTGAAGGAAACTAGATATAACCGGTTATTTGTTTGTCTAGACAGCAGTGGAAAGTACTTAATTAGGGCAGTCTGGTGAGACCGTCTGATGCCTCTCGCTCCCATGTTATTCAATTGTCCCTTCCTGCCCGTAGCGTATCGCCGGCGAAGTTTTATTAGATTGATGTCATTTTGTTATTCAAATAAAGATAACTCAAACACTTTTGTGAACTAAGAAAAGTCAAGTATAGGCCTACAGTTCTTTTCTTTGATTTATTCTCTATACTTTGTTATAATACTATTTCCTTTTTGGGCAAAGCATATATTAGTAAATTATGTTTCAAACTATGCCTAGTTTTGTTAAAAGTATTGTGTTTGGAACATAAAAACTGCTGTTTTCAAAATAAGAAATTTGATATTGATAAATGTTTGTATACAGTTCTATTTAGAACTAAATTACAAAACATTTTATGCTTATGCTTATGAAAAAAATACAAAAAATGCTTATGCTTACAAAAAATGTTTACTACTTGTTATGTAGGCCTAAAAGTGAACTTTGACCTTTCGTAACTGAACATTTTTTGTTTCTTGAGCTAATAACTTTTACAATGTTACATCAATAAATTTTTTAATTGCATTAATGAATTCTTTGAACCTTTCTCTAAGAAAAAAGTATAGAACACTTTTGGATTGGGATTAAATTACTATTTTTGGCGAATTTAAAAAAAAATGCTTGCAAAACAATAAAAACCGGCTTTCCAATTTTAGCTTTAACCATGCCTGGCCTATGGTTAAAGAAAGGGTGGTGATCAAAAATAAAAACTATAAAGCACATATCTCTGCCTCACAGAGTTTTGTAAATAAATAGCAATCAAAAACTGAAAGAATACGCAGAAAATAAAGTAAACCAATGGATCCACATCTTAAAGAGGAAATCTTGAATGTGTTTTGGATTAGTAAACAAAGGATGAGAGGTGATTTAATTATTAATGTACATAAGTTTATAAACTGTTTCTGTAAAACCTTTTACAATCACGGAGTGTTTGTGGAATTCCAAAAATTTGATGTTTTAAAAACACTTCAATGAAACTAGGCGAATTAAAAAATATTCTTCATTACAGCTAAACAAACTCCAGCAATTGTTTTTTAGAACAGGCTGATAGTTTGTTAACTTTGTAGAATTATTTTTTGTGGTGATATAAACAAAAACTTTATAAATATATTATTTTATCTCGGCAAAATCCGTAAGCTTCACTGAAAATTCGCAAACTATGTTCTTGATATATATATTTTTTTAAACAAATATTTCTTACATGCAATAAATACAATGGGTGTGGCAAATATAAACCACGCTTTTTGTATATATTTATAGATCATGAATAAACACGAAAAAAGTCTCTTGAAAACTCTACATATTTTCCCAGTACTTGGGGCGCCTGTAGATCTCACATACAAAGAATCTTTGAGGTTGAGTCGTTTGTTCTCAGATCATGTCCCTTCTATCGCAAACTAAAAATAACATCAATGGTACAAATCTGGGCTGTAGGGAGGGTATTCAAGGGTTTCCAAATGCATTCCTCATCTTTTTGAATAACCACGGAACCCTTCAGCTTCAGACTTTTCTGAAGTCAAGATGCTCTTTGATTATGGTATAAAAACTTTTATGTTATAGGAGTACGTTTTTCATTGACAATTTCCACTCCAATTTCATCATCAATCAACCGCAAGTCACCTTCAATCAGGTCGCAAACTGCACGAATGTTGTCATTTGTGAGGAGTCTTGATCTTAGGCTTCGAGCATAACTTTTATTTTTCACATTTGGGTCCGACACAATGTAGCTTCAAATTCAGTGTAACGCCTTTCTACATGATGCAAGTGATGATGATCACTCGTACATGTACTAAGGAAAGAAACAGAAAAACAGCCGATCTAGCAGGTTTTCCCATTTATAACACATCGCCTGCCAGCCTGCTCGGGATTGTCTGACGATACGAGTAGCAAAAGTTTGGTTTATATTTAAATCGCCTTTATAATAAAATGAAAATCAATTAATTCGTACGTACCAGGAAATAAAGACAAGTAGCATTACTAAGGTTATTGAACTAAATTTTTCCAGAAAAATTGCTATCTACTATATAACAGTAGGATTGAACTCGAACTGCATGACTAAATACAAATTGTACACGGAGAGAAAATCCAATTACAATCCAGCGCTTGAAATACCAGATAGTAAGAAATGTAAATTTTAAATAATGAACCTTGTAAAAAAAAGGATGTTAATACTAATATATTTAAACCTGGCTATTTTTACTAAACATTGTCTAGATCAGGGGTGTCAAACTCAATTTTGCAGATTGCCATATATTAAGTTTAGAATGTGTAGGCGGGCCAGATTCAAATAAAAAAAATGTACTGAATTATTATAACATTTTATTTATTTAATTATATAAGTATATAATATACAGTTGTTAAAAAATCATATCAAAGTTATAAAAGAGGGTAATTATTTTGAGCTTGAAGATCCAGATACCTGACTTCTCTTGTTTTTGACAAGCTCATTGATGTCAGGTACCATATTCGTTGTAATTATTTTAAGAATTGATTGGAGATGTTCATTCGTAAGTCTTGTGTGATGTTTGTTCTTATTTATTTTCATGACGGAAAACATCTGCTCGCATAAATAGGTACTACCAAACATGTACAGAATGCGTGCTACATGTTTTTTTAATTCCGGGTAGTTTTCCGAACTCTTGAAATATTGCGTTTAAAATGTAAGAGGGTGAACATCTTTTCTTTCAAAATACTGTTCGATTGAAGATCTATCAACTCCATTTGCAAATGAACTGGTGCCCGTGAAGCTTCAAAATTGAATGGATTGTTGAAAATTGGGAATTCCATTTCATTCATTTTGTGGAAGTCTTCAAAACGATTGTTGAATTCCGTGATCAGATTTTGCAGAAGTTGAGAATATTGGTCCAATTTTTTTTGGTTCACCGTGCCAAATGATTTTAAATGAGGGAAATGATCCAAAGTTAGATTTTTTACCTGTTTTTCCCACAGCCTCAACTTTGTTTCAAAGGCTTGAATACATGAATACATTTGAGTGAAATCAGATTTTTACCTTGTAACTTTACATTCAGATCAGTCAAGTGTTTATTTATATCGATCAGAAAGGCACAATCAACCCACCAGTCATTGTCATAATCAATTGGGTTGCCTTTTTCTAACATGAAAGCTTGAATAGGGTCACGTAATGCAAAAAATCTTTCTAAAACTACTCCTCGACTGAGCCAACCAACTTCGGTGAAATAAGGGACATCAGAAATCTTTTCGTCCAAATCTTGTAAAAACTGCCTGAACTGTCGGTGATTTAGTCCTCTGCTTCTTATAAAATTAACTATTTTAATTATAGGTTGCATGACATGGTCCATTTTTAATTGTTTGGAGGCCAATGATTCCTGATGAATTATTCCCTGATGTTTTCTGTTTTAATTTAGTTACAACGCCCGAATGTTTGCCAGCCATGGCAGGAGTGCCATCCGTAGTTGTGCTGCTAAGTATATTCCAGTCGAGTTCATAATCTGTTATCAAATGCTGAATTGCAGAATAAATATCATTTGCTGTTGTAGTACCTGTCAATGGAACGCACTTTAATAGTTCTTCAGTTATTTCAAAGTTACTGTTAATACCTCGTATAAAAACAGCAAGTTGAGCTGTATCAACAGTATCAGTGCTCTCGTCAACAGCCAGTGAAAAGTTTGTAAATTCCTTAATTTTCTCCTTCAGTTGAAGAACCAAATTTTGAGATAAATCATTTATTCTTGATGCAACAGTGTTTCTTGACAGCAAAATATTTTGAATTATTGACTTTTAAAATGGAAATGAAACATCGGCAACTTTCAACATACAGTCTTTAATAAAATGTCATCAGTGAAAGGTTTTGATCTCTTTGCGATTTCTAATGCGATAATAAAACTTGATTTCAGTGCATCTTCGCTCTCAGTATTAGCTTTAGTAAGCATCAATTGTTGACCTTGAAGTTTAGATGACAATGTGTCCATTCTTATTTTTTCAGTGTAACAATCGAATTTTGATTTATGATTCGTATCATAGTGTCTCTTAAGTTAAACTCCTTACAAACAGCAACTGTTTGATTGCAAATCAAACACAGTGGTTTTCCTTTCCAATCTATGAAAAAGTATGCAATTTCTCATTTAGACTGAAAAACTCTGCACTCACTATCAACTTTTTCGTTTTTGTGACATTATGCCAAAATCGTAACAATTATGGAACTCGACACAACATTTATGGATATCGCATGCGCACGACACAAACAAATGCACAATACCTTCACAATCAATAGACTTCACAATCACTACTTCGCAGTACAACTAGATAACTACGTAGAATCCTTCTCCGACTGTATCGCTTCGATTACTCGACTCAACTGACTCATGTCGCGCCGACCCGCAGTGTTGCCAGATTTTTACAAGTAAATATCGTACCAGTGGTTGAGAATTAACGTACTTCAAAGAATTTGCCATATTTAAGAAACATACATTTAAAATACACAAGTTAAACACCAATTAATTACATATATAACACCACTACACCTTTCACAAACAAACTTACATTCAAACACTTAACTTACTTAACACTTAGCGACACATAACACAATGACAATGAACCAACAACTGCAAAGTTGACAACTAAACAGGCAAAAGGCGGGAAATGGGGTGGAATAGTGTAGGCTAGTTATTCATTGTTTTATGACATGTAGCCTCTGCTAGAACTTTTTTTCTATTGTTTTTTGGCGCCTAGACAACGGCGTGGGGCATTTAGAAGAAATGCACGTTATGTAACGGAAAGGAAATTGCCTGTACGGGTGTAAAAGCTTTGAACAAAAAAAATATAGAGAGAGATATTAAATAGTAGTAACAGATTTGTCTATAAAGTAAAATTAACTAAGACTCTCTCGCTTGTCTAGGCACGCGCTGCCTTTGAAATCACTTATAAATGTAGTTTGCGCATTTTAAAACTTCCTTTGAGGAATCGAGTGAAGTCTAAAACCTATAAAAAACATGATTCTTCTTTCTGTGACACATTGCGATCGCGGGCCGTATCTTTGACACACCTGGTCTAGATTATCCTTGATCCTATCATACTTGCATCTTAGTTTCCAGTACTTCAATCTCTGTACTAATCATTTAATTTTCTAATATAAGTTTTTAAGTCCCAACATTTTGTTTTACATAATAGCGCTTTTCCACTAAAGCCGCATTTACAAAACACTTTTTAGAAATGCAGTTTCATGTATACAACTTTGTTATAATACAACAAAAATCTATTAATCGTGTTACACGTTTTCCATCCAGTGTCGGTCAAGAACAAAAAATATTATAAAACATTGCTACAGACAATTTGTGCACGTCTCAAATTGTTTTACAACAATTCCAGTGTCAGGGCTTTAGGAAGTGAACTGGCTTCCCATCTTTTTCAAATGATGTTGTGTGTGCTAGTTTTAGTTTTACAATAATTCCAGCGTCAGGGCTTTAGGAAGTGAACTGGCTTCCCATCTTTTCCAAATAATGTTGTGTGTGTTAGTTTTAGTTTTACGTTGGAATGGAACAGAGAAAAAGTTTGTCTTAGAATAGAAATAATTGATCCGTAGCAGACTAACAGTATGTGTCTAACGTAAGTTGTAGAGGGATATTCCAGAAAAAAGTATTCGTTTAAAACTATTCGGATACTTTTCTTACTATGTGAATAAAGGTGAACTATTCGAATAAACCATCTCTAGTTTGTCTGCGTATTGATTAATATCGAGACAATAGAGTGCTGCGGGATCACACTGATCATGATTATAAAAATAGGAACAGAAAATATGTCCTTTTTTGTTTATGTCTCCAGTTGCAATATAGTATGAAACTAAATGTAGTATACCTATATAAACAAACATATATACATATACCTGGATTTCCGTCATGCAACTTATGTTGTAGTATACACTACACGTTTCGAGAACAGGTTCTCATCTTCAGGTGTTGAAATGACTCGCATATGAGCACGTCAAACAAAAATAAAAAGTACACACAAATTACAACATAATACATTGCACTGCTCATTGGGATAAAATTTTGTTTATGTACATAAAAAATCACAAAACACGGAACTACTGTATAAAAATGTTCCGGCGTTGGTGCTTGTTAGCATTGCCGCGGTCAATCGTCAACTAAACGAGAACGTCCGTTATCTCTTGCATCATTATTATTTCTAGGTCCATGTGAAGATATAGCAGTGTTGTACAAGCTATTAGATTTGAAGTATAATTGTTCATTGAGGAGTGCATCATTATGTTCCATATTTGCCTTATAAATCTCATACTCCTCCAACGCATTCATCAGTCAACCTTCGTTGCATAAATGCAGAGGGATTAAATTAATCGCTAAATTATCATACACATGTCCACTATCAATCAAATGTAGTGCATATTTTGACTTATTCTGTGCGATATCATTTTTGGGTAAGTGTTCTTTAAATCTGTCCCTGAATTTTCTACCAGTTTGGCCAATATAAAACTGATCACAATCGCTGCACGTTAATTTGTAGACACCAGTACAGTTGTCAATAACTGGTCAATAACCAATACAGTTGATTGGTATAAATAAAAAAAATTTATGAGCAAATTTAATTTAATTTATTAGTATGACATTCTTTTATAAAAATACTCTTTCAAGTTTTTGAGATTGTGTTTGCAGCTCATAATATTCATCCCCACTAAAAATATTTTTTATTTTAACCCTAGACCGGCAGACGGTACATAATGTACCGTCACTCCAACACATTTGTAACGCGTGATTGTATCGAATATTTGACCCACTAGAAATAATTCAATCTCAAAAAGACAAAGACCGTTGGAAAGTAAATGATTTAAACTTTAATTTTTGTATTTACAGTACAAGTTTTTTTTAAAACGTATATTTACATACGTAACCATCGTTTTAGTTTTGAGTTTTCTAAAAGACAATGTCTCGCGAATGAAATATGCCGAAATTACCTTTAATTTCCAGTATTTATGTAACTCCCTATAGACGCCCATAGGGAGCTATGAGCGGAGTTATATCTATTTACTGATAGATGCATCACACTTTCTCCTATCTGAAACTACCATCTAATCAAAAATCAGACAGATATTTCTAAAGTTGAGGAGCGTTTTGTAGACTCTTGCAATTGGTCGGTTTTCCAACCAATAAACAGCATTACTTATTACATGTGATATCTTTGTGACCACAATCTATTTTTACACATATTTTGGTATCTTTGAAAAGATAATGCTTCATGCTAGCATTTCCTGTGAATGAAATAGGTTTTGTTTGAACAGTTGGTTTAGTAGGGCCGTGGGAATGTCACTTATCCGACTTTTGAAATTTGAATCTAACGGACATTTATAACATGCAATAGATAGGTCAATTACGCGTGTTTCTTTGTAAGTGTAGCAAGACTGGGAAGTTCAGACATTTTTTCTCACTTTTGTTATTCAAGTAGAGATTATTCAAACACTTTTTTGAACTAAGAAAAGACATGTATACAGTTCAATTTTTTGATTTATTCTCTACACTTTGTTATAATAATATTTCAATTTTGGGCAGAGCATATATTAGTAAATTACGATTCAAATTCGGAATACTTTTGATAGCAGTCTTGTAGTAGGAACACAAAAACTGGTGTTTTCAAAATAAGAAATTTGAAATTGCTTAATGTTTTTATACAGTTCTTTTAAGAACTAAATTACGAAACTTTTACATTTATGGAAAAAATTACAAAAAATTTTGACTATTTTTATGTAGACCTAAAGTTGAACTTTTATTTTTCGTAACTGAACATTTTTTGTTTCTTGAGCTAATAACTTTTTAAACTTTACATTTATAATTTTTTACTGGCATTGTAACGGTAAGCGTTACAAAAATAAAAAATATATATAAATATAAATTGTAAAAAAATGGGGTTTTCGATAAAAGTAGCAAAAAAAATATATATATTCAAATTAATAAAACGCTATATGTGGATTATTCTTCACCTCTCCTTCACTTTATTTATTTATTTACCTTTAAAACAAAAAATCGTCGCTCATAATACATCTTAAGTCACCAAGTAACACCTCTTTACTCCTCTGCCTCCATAATAAAAAAAATTATACATCATGTATCTCACCTCAACTCCAACGTAGTACTCCACCTTACACCTTAACATATAACTTCATCTTACACCTTAAAAACTTATTCATGAAAACCTTAACATCACCTTCGTTCAACTCTTATAAAAAAAAATTAATAATCCACATATAACTTTTCTGTATGCTCTATTAGCATCTATCTATTTATAATTACTTTTAATGATTTATTATATTAATTTTACTTTCTCAGGGCTGAGTCTTTGGCTGTAAAGTACAGGCTGATGGATGTACGTGGTTAAATAAAGGAATCTAAGACATTGCGGCGGAACAACCAATCTTTTAATCAGCCAGTCAGACATTATAGCGAAATAGTTATTTACAAGAAAATACAACATTATCATTATAAAACAAGTTGAATTGTCAGAGATTTGTACAAAGTATCGTTAACCCTATCTTACACATATGACGCAATAGAAAAAAAATGAAGCAATTTTGTTAAAATGAATAAAATTTCAAAATTGCAGACTAAAATACTTATACCCTATGGCCATTACTACTCACGGAATCTTTTGAATCGATGATTTTACCTAGGATTTTCACTTTAATTTCACTTTCTCTTTAACACACTTAGTTCATGATGCGTAGTTCTCAAGTCACATGGTCGAAAATCTTTAAATGCATTTATCGTCGAAAAATCACTGTCGATTTCACTGCCGAAGCTCACCTCAACGCAGCAACACTCCCATTTCAATTTTATGGACTTTTCATCACTCTACTATCGAAAAAAAACTACATTTTTATGAAGAAAATTATTTGTTGCACTTTACTTAACGTGCATACAGTACGCCATCTTAACAGTCTTTTTTGTATAGGAAGCCGTACACGGCCTTCCGTATCAGAATAACTTTATGCTTGTTATAATCAAGTTTATGTTTGTCCTGCGTTCCGACACATATGCCGATTATTATGATGTGCTTTATATATATGGTTTCTTTTGTTTAACTTAACTGTTTTTTTTTTAATTCTGCCGATGAAAATTTACTTAAATGTCTGTCACGCAATCATTTACCTGTCTCTCTTAACCGTTCGTTCTACAATACGCACTTATTTTCAACTGTCAATAACTTTTCATACAGTTCATACACGCTATACACTCTTATTAATTGATATATTTTAAGTCTGCTTCTTTACTTTATTTATTAATAGTCTGCTTTTCTTTACTTTATTTATTATGTTTAAATGATTTTACTTTAATTATTTTGCATCACAAACGAATTTGTACATGTATACAAAAATTATAATTGTTTATCATTATATATTGCGTTTTTCATTTTAATCAGACCAAACCTCTATGCTTTTAGTCATTATGGGTATTATTAGTTTATTATCATCATATAGTATTTCTGTTACATGGCTGTAAGTGTTACAGCATATATAAATTCTTTCTCTACAAAAAAGCTATGAAACACTTATTGGGGTTCATTTACTATTTTTGGCGAATTTTATAAAAAATGCTTGCACTCACCAAAAAATCCATTTTCCTTAAAGCCCCGGTTCTAGGGTTAAATTTGTTAAAAACCTATACTGAAAATTAATTGGTAAATAAATTATTCAATTTTATGTAACATAGTTTTTGTTCCAATGACAGTGACAGCCAAAGAATAACGAATGTAATTTAATTACGGTAATCGTCAGTCGTGGAATAAACCCTTTAGTCACGACATCTAACCTATTCCTCAACTGAAATAATAGCATGATGATACAGGTAGCTGGCTGCCTATTAAAATAGGCGACATTAAACTAATACCACTGTAACACCGAACGGTAAAATGCGTCTCTGCCTCAACTCCAATCTCCAGCCTGCCCAACTGACTCAACATCAAAGAACAAAGATTTTTTGAGTCATTCATTGAACGAATTTGTGTATGACTAAGTGAAGCCACAAGTGATGTGCCTTGAGCGAGTCAGTCAGTACTTTTTTTTTTGATTCAGTAGCTGAGCGAAAAGAAGTGTGAGTTGACCTGAAAAAGAGTCGACTCGAATATTTTTCACTTCGCTCCAGCGGAGTAGTTAGAAAAGTGTCAACTACTGCAACATTAAGTCGGTTCAATTTGAATAATTCAATGTTAATTAATACAATTAATATATTGATTTTATGTGTGATGGTATTATCTTTGATTATGAGATAATTAATGCAGTACTTTACTTTGTTCTTGCTTCAAGGTAGTGTTGGAAAAGCCGCTATTTTGTGGTAGTGCGTTACATCGTTTATTGTTTAATCACATATTATCAACAGACAGCATTGTAGCAGTATCTTCATGCTATTATTGCAGTTGACTGTTCAGTTTAAGTTGTTAGGTTAGATGTTTAAAGGGTTCGTTCCACGACTGACTATTACCGACATTACTGTAATTAATTTATACTTCTTACATTCATTCGTTATTTCTTGACTGCCACTGCCATTGGAACAAAAACTATGAGTGGGATGAGGCTGCTTTTAAACACTATGTCTAAAACTTGAAAGAGTATTGTAATATCCTCAATTCCATAAAGTACAATTATCAAATCAGAATAAGACCATAATAAGTCAATTTTAGTTAAAGAGAGCATTTCATTTCAATTTAATTTACATTTTTAAAGAGAGCTTAACCTTAACCCTTTGCGCTCGGATGGCCATTACTACTGGCCATACGATCCTCTGAATATTTACCGAATTAGACATCCTCACAGCTCGGATGGCCAGCCTGACTGGCCGCTTACGATACTGTTGTCAGCTCTGCTGCGTCAACAGCTCTGTATTATTTTTCACTGCAATCTGAAATGTTGTTAGTGGGTATTTTATTTCTTGATTAACAATATCATGGGATTTTAGTAACTCTTTTATTTTGCCATACAAAAAGTAGATACATTATATTGTTATTGGTGAGTTTTTGGTTTAGTTGTAAATATAAAGTTATAATATATTTTAATGAATAAAATAAACCATTGTATACAACTTATCTAACAACATTTTTGGTAATTTAAAATAAAACAAAAACATTTAAAAGCAATAATTAACTAACTTTTGTTCTATTAAATTACTTCAAAATTTAAAAACACTAGCCTAGACCACAGTAAAACTAAACTGCTGGTAAGATTATAATGTTACAAATATTGCTATGTTTTGATACAACACAGACCAGAAAAAAAGCGGGAATTAATTAGTTTAAGATTTTATTCTAGATTTCAGCAAATCCAGACAAAATAAAACCATTAAAAATAAATTAATGCAGATAATTTGTGTGGCCAGTCCTGCTGGCCATCCGGGCATTCAAGGGATTTTAACTTGTTCAGTACTGCTGGCCATCCGATCTGAGAGGAACGTAACTTGCACCAACAATTCGTACTTGACAAAGAAATGGCTACTGGCCATTGGAGCCCAGAAGACTTATATTAAAAATTCTACCAAAGTGCAAAGGGTTAATATTAATAAATATTTGACGTAAGAGACACAGACTAAAAAGGTTCAACTTAAGAGCCCAAGCAAACCCAAAATAAGTGTGTAAACTTCTAACTTCATCTATGACAGAACAGTTTAAAATAGACAATCTGAAATGTAACCAGATATTTTTAATTAATCCATATTTAGATTGGGTTGAGAAGTGTTAAAAATATAGTGGATCATTTACGCAAAAAACTCATTCGATCGATCATAATAGACTTTGAAGTGATTTATCTATAAATTGAATTATACGGCGAATAAAATCAATACATCTTATTCCGTTTTTTAAAACATGCAAATAGAGATATCCGCTTAAAGGTAGTCACTCTGATTATGCTAGTCTTCAAGTAGTCAAATCATGTTATATCCGTTCTCATAAAGTTTTTGCAAAATAATTCACAAGTGTGTATTTTAAGTCTGTTAGAACGAATTAACTGTAGAACGATCTACCAAGGATATATAATGGAGTTACTGAAGGATAAGGAAATTAATCCAGATAAAGAACTTGGATGATTACATCATCGTGGACAGGCAATGGAGGTAGTATTTCATCATCGCTAAACTAGCTTCAATCCTCGTCCATCCAATATCAAAAGATCTTCTAGTTTCTAAAGCAATTGGGTTTGTATTAGTAACAATGAAAGTTAAAGTATAAATAATACATCCATGGTATGAAACGTGCACACTTTAATTTTATTCATGCTCTCATACAATATTTTATAATATCTATTATTTCATTCATGTATATACTAGGGGCTCTGCCCTTGGACGCTCGCGTCCCAACCCCGCCTCAGATGGCTGCTTCGCTTCGCTCGCAGTTGGAAAACTCGCTAAAGGCTCTCGCTACAAATCTTTGACTCGTTTGTACCTGGGTGACCGAGCATCGCTCAGTATTCTTAACATCTGGATTTTATCTATAATGTAATATTCGAATACTTAGTGACTTTAAAGGTGGTGTAAAAAGAAGTTCAGATTTTAAAGTTTATGAGCATTTTTTCAGACATAAGATCCAGCGCATTCGATTCCTGACGTCAAAAACCCCTATAATCAAATTTTCATCAAATTCGTTAGAGCCGTTTTCGACATCTGCGACAGATACAAGAATTGCTCATTTAAAGTAATAGGATATTTTTCTTTAATAAGTGTTTCACTTAAAATTAACATTAATAAATGTAGAAGGTTAATTTCAAATTGATTGCGTCACTAACCTTGAGCCAATGCTCTCACATGCCTGCTTAGGTCGACGAATTCACAACCCCAAGATATTATCAAGTAAACTCATAAAGTAAATGTTAAAATAAATTTGTATCTGTATGAAGGCTACAGCAAATACAAATTTTATTTATAACGCTTAACGTTACAAATTGGCACCCAACGTGGGGCTATGTTAAATTCAACTTAAGTTAAATTTTTATTTGTACGATTAACAAAGTTAACAGTATACGATTTGTAACCGTATATTTAAAACTATGAAATGAAACACGAAGTTTAAGAAATAAATATTTAAAGAAGAAGAGGCCTATAAAGGGTCTAAAATATGATCATTTCAGGCTATGCTTAACCTGCAAAAATATTATAGCAGCAAAAATTGCACATTTATGAGGAGTGACAGTCAACAGAAGCAGATAATTCAAAGAAGTCAGGATGCTGCATATTGCCTACTTACATACTACATCACCTATTACCAGCCTCGCCTAGTTAACCTACTTACATATTATAT
>JAGFPH010007244.1:0-11457 GCA_018207615.1 Philaenus spumarius | reverse complement strand
GCCTAGTCTTTAGTGTCACAGTATATTTAACTACATTCAACAGTAGTATGTGATTAGGTTGGCAGCACTACTTTATTCCTACAACATATAATGGATCAATTTAGAAAAAACTACTACTAATCAAGTTAAATATAGCCTGTAGCTTAATAATTAAAATTTTGTAAATTGGACGAACTTTTAGTATACCACTATTTGTTGACCTTTTTTTACCAATGTGAGCAACCTATGAATTTCATTACTCTTTGATCAATGTTAGTGTAGGCTAGCTATATTTGTTATATTTTATGTTTAGTTCTCGTGGCAAACGCAGTGACCACAGGTTTTAATAGAATTACACTAAACTTTACTTAATTTCCTTTATATATAATGAAATTAGACATGTCACTGTGGTGGTGAGAAATCAACTATAAACAATCGAAAACAACATATAGAGAATCTTCAGCTATGTTTATTATGTGATCGCGATATAGGGTTTCCAGATTTGTTTTAACTAGGTTTGTACCGTACGAAAGTAAGAAGTGCTACCAACATATATATTTGTTTACAAATTAAAAACATAGCATCAGCTGAAGAACTTAAGACCTTTTTTAGAAAAATAAGAAGTGTTTTTTTACAAATTTACATATTTTTAAAATCTGGAAAAATACTGTGACTAGAAACAGTAAGTTAGAAAACTTCAGGCTATTTTTACTTATGGGGTTATAATTCTGTTATACAAAAGAAGTTAATTTTTCTTACCAATTAATTTGTATATTATGTTTAGGCTACAAACTGGAAACATAGGCAGAACTACTAGGACTAGAGACTAAGTTAGAACTTCAGGCTATTTCATAGCATTCAATACTGTTTTGCATAATTAAATTTTTTAATATTAAACGTCTTGTGCAATATTTTATTTCTCTTGTATTTTCTAAAATATTCATTTCCCGCAGTAATTTTTTAGTCACTTTAACATGTTTTTTCAGAATGTAAAGGAAATTTTGAAAAACTTCCTGTCATCTCGTCCACATTTTTACCTTTTGTTTGGTCAGAAAAACTGGTATCTTTATGAAATTTCTAATGATTTGTATAGAATGAAAAAGGTACATTATATTCATATATATATATATATATATATATATATAAGCTACGTGTAATTTTTTTTTAAATTGCTTGTTTATTTATTGAGGTTTAAACTATTTTTCTAAAAAATATATAACATAGTGATATGCTTTTTCCGATAGCCAAAACTGAACGTATTAGTAGCAGCAAACCCGTAGTGTCAGGCTTTGAAATCGGCTTGCTTGACAACTTGTCCAGTCCCTATTTACTTCTTCTAGGTTCCACACTCAACGGAAATTCCTTGTTGCGACTGGTGTATATCTTTAGTGCTAGGAAAGTTATATACACAATTCAATGTAAGAAATATTAAATTATAGGGGCTAAACTTAAGAGTCATAATAAATTAGTTTTTTGTAATACAGTTCAACTTGGAATCTTGAACTTGAACTTGTAATCTGCGGCGGGTCCCATCTAAGTCAATAGAGGGGGATTTCCACTAGAAGAAACACTGCTAACTCTCCCACCCCTCCTAAGGAACAATTCTCACGCTATGCAGTGTCAGTTGTGTGTAACTAAACCCATGACCTTGCTGGGAAAGTGTTCGGACAATACAAAAGCGTGGTGTGACTCAATCGTATAGCTTGGCGGGACATTTACTTAGTTGTTGTGATCAGACAGTTGTCCCCCACCCCACAGTAATGGCGACACTTATGTTTTAATACGTACTGTAATTTTAGTGTTTCTCAATATAATTTGTTAATATACATTTCATGTATTTACTCATTAAAACTTTAAACATTAATCAATGTTACCTAATTTATAATTCTTGGTGACCTCAGCTCCAAACAACTCGAATTATCGGGACCCTACTGTACATTAAAAGAATAGTCTTTTTCTTTTTAATAAACGTCATGAATAATGTTGCCAATAATAGTAATACTGTTTGGTGTTTTGTCCTTTCGCTCAAGATAACAAAAATACGATTTCCTCTTGGTACATCTTTATAACGTCACTTAGATGTGGCGTCAACATTCGTTCGGTCCCTTCATTGACGCTATAACCAAGTTTAACTGTATATCACTGACAAAAAGAAATTGAATCCCATTTTGATTTAAAATTATTTAACAAATATGTTTTACAAAAGTTTCGTACGAACCATCTAAATCTTGTATTGTATTGTAGTATAATAAAAGGCCTACACATTTACTAACAAAAAATTTCATATAGCCTATAATAATAAAATATTCTGATAGACCAAAGTTTAGATAAACTAGTAATTAAAACCTTATATTAAGTCAAAATGTGCATTTATTAAAAACAGTGTGACGTGTAGGTGGTATTACAACCTATTCATGTGAGTTCATTTACAAAATCGTTAACAATCATGGCTATCGTAATTGACTCACATTTCAAAGGCCTATTTGAAATACAGGTCAAACAACATTAGATCACTATTAGAATAATAAAGTCAATAATTCCTCCATGAAACCTTTAGAACTAAAAATAATAATAATGTTGTAATAAATTATGTAAACAACCATGGTCAACTTTATACAAACATATCCTAACAAATAAATAAAATACTAAGCAATACATATTTCAATTAAGGCAGGGCTAATCAATTAATACAAAATATCATAAATACAATCGACTGATATTGGAAATTATATTCAAACTTAATTAACACATATAAAATCATTAGAAAATTATGTAAAAAGGTTTAAACTATTGTATAACTCATTATTAGATATTACGTTAGTACAGATAGCGCCAATTAAAATGGAGCGCGAAGAGGGGGTGTGCAAGTCTCCTACGCCGGCTCCCACCACATTTCCCCTCTCACGGCGGGGAGGTACAGTCATAGCCGCCTGCCCTACCTAATTCATGTCTGCTATGTAGTCGTGTTGATTGTATATCAACACTTTTTGGTGGTGACTGTTTTTGGTGAAGACTCACAATCGAGTAGGAGAGGGTAAGACGTTACAGCACATGCTCAAGTGACGCTTCACGCTACTTGGCACTATCTTTAACTAGTTATTTGTGTTTGTAGAATTAGGCCATGTTAGAACATAAAGTGCCTAGGTAGGCCTATTGATTCGGTTCTTTATAAATTAAAAATTAACTAGGAAGTAAACAAATCAAACTAGAACATTACCAAATTAAAAATAGACTTTTAATAAAAAAATATAATTAAGTCAAAGTGTTTAGACCAAATAGCCTAAGAAGTAAACACGAGCCGAGGAATCGGACTAGGCCTGTAAGAAGAAGTTCTTGGAACCAATGGCAGCATGGCTAGTATACACATTAGAGTGGCATTGGATTTGTGGAACCCGCCAAACTTGAACGGGAAGAGCGTTCTTTTTGTAAATCAGCAGTTTGAAAATAGACGCCAAAGTGTTAATTTGTGTATTTACTTAATGCGCACTAAAATTAAACTACACTAAACGTTTTTAGTGAATCTGTGAATTTACAAACTCAAGTAACTAAGCAATTCAACAACATCCAAATTATTACTATCCTAACCTTCCAAAGGTTATTTGATAATTGTTGAGTGAAAAAATTTTGCTCACACCAGCATGAAATCGCAGTTCCGAGATGAACATAAACAATGTTAAATATTATTGAACTTGTCTATGCAAAGAGTTTTTATCCAAATACAAGCTAAACTAAGGCATATTTTACTATCAAAGAAATTAATCGAAGTGAACCAAAGACTTAGGGACTTTTTATTGAAAATTGAACAAGAATCTTGTGCAGTAATTAATTTAGGAGTTTCTAAATTGTTTAATACTGAATTTTAAATAAAATGTATTTATATGTAGTAACTTAATCTTCCGTGTTTTCATTCATAATGTTAACCTGTAAGTTATTTCATAACTATTCAAAAAGGTGATATTCTATTAAAGCCAACCATATAGGGGGGATATTATTATAGTAGGTTGGTTATCCTTGGTTGTGTTGCCACTACAAAATGCTAAAGACTAAAAGTAGGCCTACCAGTAATTTAATGTGTTAACCAAATTTTAAAACATGTGTTTTCTTTTAGTAACTTAAAGGCTTTATTCGGTTACAGGTTGCAATCATGGAAATGGATCCAAAAGAGTTGGTATTCAAACAAGAAATAAAGGAAGAAGATGAAGTATCCTTCGAACTAATCGAAGACCAAAGTTATTCCCTGGAAAGTGTTAAAGAAGAAAGTTTGTTAAATGAAATTGAGCAAGTAGAAAGTTGTGTTGACTTGATAGATAGCAAAAGTTATTTTGAAGTAGTTTTAATAAAAGAAGAAAATAAAATTAAGCAGGAAGATTTAGATGATATTCAGATAAATGATAACATAGAATTTAAAGAAGAGATAAACTGTGAATGGTAGGTCTATTATTCTAATACTTAGGTTAGATTGTTAAGTCAATATATAGGTTGTTCTGTAATGTGCTGAGGTAGTTCAGGTAGTGGTCATATGGGTTAAAATGAAGAAATACTTCCTGTAAACATATGCACAGAAATACTTGTTTTACCAGCTGACCAACAGCTGTTTAATGTAGAATGGCTTACCCAATGTCAGGAAGTAAAATAAATAAGATTTTCAGAAGTGCAGAAAATGTTTTAGCACACAAAATTTCCCCAGAACACACTTTTCTCTCAAAACAATTTCCCCAATTAAGACATCGGACCATATAACCTCCCCCCCCCCACTCACCTCTACGCAATGCAAATGAAAACAAATGAGCCAACTCTTACACATTTTACTGATAAGGACTGATTTTGGTGTAAGTAGTTTCAGTTAAGGAATTAAAAACATCAGTAATACCTATGTATATATAGTTTAATGTGATTTAGTTGAATAATATTATTTGTTTGAAACTAACAAAATTTGCATATTGCTACCATAGTCATAATGTAATTATTACTATGGTACCAATATGCAAATAGTAATAATAATTATTATTAACATCTAAAGAAAGTATAAGAACACCAGCTGTTTGTAACCAGTCAAGAATCAGAAAACTGTCATTCATCAACCTTCACAAAAATATTGTAACAGCTGATCGGCCGTAGGATATTTTGTGAAGTAAAGATTAAATAGGGACCCTGCCCGACTCACAGCAAAAAGCAGACAACAGACTTTCGTGCTAATGTATACCATAAACAAACCAATTAGGCTGACTTTTGTTCTCATTCATTTCTTATCTACATTCCCTCAAAATAATTATTTTGGTTAGTTTTTCCCAGCCCAGCCTCAATTTTCCCTGAACGTCATTTGGACATATTCTGGACCCCTGCAAGTTTTTACAATGAAATTTGCAACAAAAAATAGTGGCGATAATGTCAGGCAGTAAAAATTAAGAATGTTCATGTTTTTATAACAAAATTCATAGTAAAAAATAGTGATGCAAATGCAAGGGGCTGATTTGATGGTGTTTCTAAGGAATGAAATGTAACAAGATTTTTCTATTTCTGGCTGACAAATCAAAAATCTTTGTGTATGGTTTAAAATTAAACTTTTTGTGGCCAGTCTAATCCAGTAGTTTTGTAAAGTTTCCTCTGTGTTACTTCTGTTCCACAAGACAAATTGATATTGTCTAGTTTGGAATAAGTCTCTTAACGCTCTTATTATAAAGTGTGTTTAATAACGTAAATAATAATAAAAATAATAATTGCAAAGTTAGAGTTCAACAAGGTTCACATTTAATAACATTTTTCTTTTATAACTTTATTACATTTATAATGGGCTAGACATATCTATTAGTTCATTTAAAATTCAAATTGGTAATCATGTACCACTCTCGGGGTCTGGCACTTGAGCGGCATGAATGAGCAAACTTTTATTAATACGAATACAATGATTTTATTTATATATTTATGGATAAAGTTCAAAAGTTAAAGCTTTGATATTGTTTTTTTTTTATAATAAAAAAAGAAATACTATAGTTAAATTTGTCCAGTATATACAAAATTCTGGTTTTTATCACTGAGTTCAACACTTTTTTTATATTACTAACTAACACCGTTTAACTCGATAGTCAACTTGTACATTCCATACTGTCCTCGACGCTAACTGTGTACACTCCGATGCCCTCTTCTTCAAATCAAATATCCCGGTTCCTTCTTTACCACTTCTCCCTCTCTCTCGTGGTATTCGTACAGTTGGTCTCTTATTGGTTGATTCAATCGGCGCAATACTTTACGTGCAATGTCTCGTCGGTATCTAATAGAACTTTGTAATACTGTGTTCATGGGGTTAAGATTATGCTTGAAAAATAACATCTATGTATTGACGATAACAGTTTTTTATTAAGTAATGTTTGGTATTTTAATTCATTCTAAAACTCACTTGTTTATTTTACATATAAACATTATTTACTTTAAAAAGAATTTAATTTCATACCGACATAATAAATGGGCTTTGGGTTTGAGATTACACAGTAATGGCCTCTTTACAGATAGGTTTTTTCATTATCTAGTTACAACATTTTCTTTACAATAATATTCTTACGTCAATAAATAAATTTAAAATGGTTTTTCTTAGTGTTTTATTATAAAAATTGTTTGTGTTTGAGCTCTACGATTAACTTCTAACATTGAGATCAATTGTATTTATTAAGTTAGCCTATGGAATGTTCATAGAAAACATGGCGGTTTGTTTACATTTTTCAACGTGATTCTTTTATTATTTTGAGTTTAATTTTCATATTGGTGTTTGCCTTACTGATATATGTTGAATTTGGTACTGGTATAGTTTAGTACTTGAGTACTAGGGTTAATTTTCTTAGATAATAGGGTAGGCTAATTTCAGGTTGGCCTATCTTACTTTTGGCACTTTTTCCTCTTTTTAGGTTAAGTATTTTTGTTTACATATATTTATATTTGGCATTTAGTTTGCATGGTAATTTGTGCCATTATATGTGATTAAATAAAAAAATTGTATGTTTGCAGGTCTGAGTCTATATTAAATGAACGTGATCCATTGGACCTTGGTGAGATACAAGATGTAAGTAGAAAATATATAATTTGTATTTAGTGTACCTATAAGTCTACATACCCATCTGCAATTGTTAAACCTTATATTAACATCAAATAAAGAATAACAAAATTATTTAGCTTGATTTAAGCCTAAATATTGTATCTAGTTTTTATACCTGCAAATGAGTAAAAATCTAAAATCTCAGCAAAATTGGATTGCGGCTTTGCGAGAAAGGTGCAGTTTTGCCGTCAAAGATACAGCACATAATTGACAAAATGTCAAAAAAGGGAAAATACATTTTTTTAATAAAAAAAAAAATTAACTTGATAATCAGATTCTAACATATGTTCTAAAAAAACTAGCCTGCATAAAAAAACCTACACTTTTAACTCAGATAGTGTCAGACTGCTCAAAATTGAGCAGACCTAGAGCTCAGCGTAAGTGGCAAACTACTCAATTTACAACTCTACTTTGTATTGAAGATTTTACACACTGCCACACACAAAACCCCTCTCTCTTTTTATATTTACCTTCTTTCCCCAAATTAGTGCTCCACTCGCCACGCACAAACCCTGTCCACACCTTTTTCCTTTTATTTAATCAATTACTTTTCATCAAATAACACCTAACTTGGTTTTAGGCCGTATTTGATGTTTTGTTATTTGTTCAAGCCCGTTTTAACAATATGAGAGGTTTTGCGATGACAAGAAAGGAAAATCTTTCGTTTTCCAGTTCTTATGAGTTTAATTTAATTTACCTTGACCTTTTTTGCAATTGTTTAGTACACTAGCTCAAATTCTGACTCTACTCCGGGGTCGTTCCCTTTGGAGTTAAAGTTTGTGGATAGCTTACCTGTTACCCTTCTTATTTCTAGAGCACTTATGAATTTAGGGTATTAAATTTATTTGTAAATAATGTAGTCTAGATTAGAAAAAACAAAAATTATTTATTCAATCAAAAACACAAGATTAACTTTTAACGCAACGGCGTTTGCAAACAAAATACAATCTAATTATAAATTTGTATAATATTACAAATATATTACATTTGTCGATTAGCCATTGTGAGTAATGAATTTACTTTAACTTAAAATCCCCTGAATTTAATTTATTTTAATAATATTTAAGTTTGAATTTGTAGATGGAAATTATTTGATTTATTAATGGAAAAACTTGATTGCCTGTTACTTACAGACACAAGATGTTCTATGTTGATTCTCGACTCCTCCTTAGGTGTGACTTCTTCTTAAAGATGCCTCCATCTCGATTCTAGATTGGTGTTGGTTCCCTCTTCTTAAAGCTGTCTTCTCCTTGACTGCTCCGACATTGATAACTCCTTTTCTTTAAAGATGTTTTCTTCTTAAATTCTTTGTGTCTTTTGGCAAGACAAGCCTTCTTCTCACGATGAATTTACGGCCCGTTAACTACCGACCGGAGTTAGGAATAAATGAACACTGTATTTATCACGTAATTCCACGTATCTCTACAATATTTCCTTAAGCAGAGTCGTGTGCGCGCCGAGCTGGTCTTTCCATAACTAACTAATCGTTGCCTAATTAAGAGAAGATAATTACACCAAAATTCATGAAATAATTCAACAAACATATTAGACACAAAAAATATATATATAACTTAATAAATAATAATTTTATATAAATGTAACGGAAGAGAATTGTTTGATTGAAAACAACACAGAGAGTTCAGCGAATGCAGTTTAAATCTAACGATAACTAAAAGCTTGCACACAATTTCTTGGAATATAGAAAGAAAATTCAAATGATCAAAACAATTGATGAAACAGTAACATGTCGAAATCAATTAACCCTCCTTGGGGCAGACTGCCCAAAGTGACGTTCTTTCAGGCGCAAGATGCAACCATTTCGAACATATGCGAGAGTTTTCATAAATTTGCATATCGGTTATTTAATACACTCCGGTTTTAAAATCATCCAATCGTAATAAAACCGGCACCGTTGGAAAGGAAATCAATTAAACTTTAATTTTTGTATTTAAAACTTTTTTGTAAAACGTATAGGCCTACTTACATACGTAATCATTGTTTTAAAATATGCAGAACGGGTTACAGCTATTTCAACGCGTGAATTTGCATACAATTGTACTGTTATTTCCCACTTCTGGGCAAGCCCACCTACAGAAGTATTTCTATTGAGATTATAAAGCTACCATTGGATTCGTCAAGATTTTATCTTTCTAATAGTGCCTTCCAATCAGATGTCACTATTTTACACGATTTATGACGAATATTTCTGTAAACCCTTGCGATTGGACAGTTTTAAACTAATGAAACAGCCCATTTGTCAACCGATATTGAGTAGACACTGTCATATGTTTTGACAGATTTCTTTTCACCATTTTGTAGAGAATAGTTTGATCTTTCTAACGGTGGGAAGTAAACTAGAAATAACCAGTTTTTTGTTTGTCTAGACGGCAGTGGAAAGTTCATAATTAGGACAGTCTGGTTAGACCGTCTAGCGCGTGGATTCCCACGTTATTCATATGACCCTTCCTGCGACCGACGACTTTTCATTAATTACATTGATGTCATTTTGTTATTCAATTAAAGATAACTCAAACACTTTTGTGAACTAAGGAAAGACAAGTATACCGTTCTTTTCTTTGATTTATCCTCTACACTTTGTTATAATAATATTTCATTTTTGGTCAAAGCATATATTAGTTTATTTATTATGTTTCAAACTAGGCCTAGTTTTGTTAGCAGTTGTGTATTTGGAACATAAAAACTGGGTTTTTAAAATGAGACATTTGAAATTGATAAATGTTTTTATACAGTTCTATTTTAACTAAATTACTTAGAACTTAATTATTTAGAACTGAGTAGGCCCGGAGTGAGTAGTAAAGTGAGTGGTTGTGTCTTAGACTGGCTTCTGCTTTAAGTGATTTCTTTTGGTGGAAAAAGTTCATGGATTTTTGTGAGTGTGGTTTTCAGAGAAAAGTAAAACAAAGAGGTTTTATAATATCCAAAGTTTTTTTATTTTTTTTTTCAAAACAAAATTTAAAAAAATCACAAAACAAAACTTTAAAAGTATACAAAACCAGACATGAAGAAAGGACAAGTTTGTATTGTAATTGTTGACAAAGTATTTTTCTGATAGATTATTGACATTGGCCTAAGCCTTAATACTGGTAATAGTGGACTTTGAGTTCATTGACTTTGTATGTGTTTTTTTTAACTTCTCATTTCATAACAATCAACTGGATTAATTATTTGATCAGTGTATAATGTACATAACTATCTTAATATTTATTTTTTGACAAATTCCGATTGCAATACAAGTCTGATTTTCTTCAGATTTCTTCATATACTATATATTTTGATCTCTATATTTGAAAGCATCAAATTATAGTATATTATTATGCCTGCGATTCCGGAGGACAATAATCTGTGCTTTGAATTTCTTAGTGAATTATTTGTCAACAGTAATGCTCTAATGACAGATGTTATTAATGAGAGTATGCAACCTATAATTGGTTCTTTATTATAAAAATGCTTGCAAAATGCACCGGAATGGCTTGGCATTGCAAAAATTGCATTGGCAGTTCTAGGGTTAAAGAAAAATTGACCCTTAAACCATTTCTCAATAGAAGACATGTCTTTAAATGTTATCCGAAAAAGGCCATTTGTAGCCGTACAAATTTTGAAAATTAAATCAGATATTAATCCTGTAAGAGCCAGACAACACTATAGTGTCCTCTCAGCGCTTAAATCAGGTGGCAGGCAGCACTTTTGTAAGGTCTGATTGTATTGAATATTTCACACACTAAAAAATCATCCAATCTCAACAAAACAAAAATCCATTAGAAAGAAGATGTTTTAAACTTTAATTTTTGTATTTACAAATTTGTTCTAAAACATATATTTACATATGTAATCACCGTTTTAAAATAGTAATTGTTTAAACAGCTGATGCCGCAGGAGAAAATACAAAGAAATTAAACAAACTTGTCTTTTTTCTAAGGCTCAAAATCGTTAAACAGACTTGTTTTGAAAAGACTATAAGGATTTGAACTTTCGAACACTGTCTTCAAATCATTCGTCAATCGTATAGTTCCACTTCTCCGACTTCAACCGGCAGTTGAAAGGAAAGACTGTTAGAATCATTTTTGCGGGAAGAAAGAGAGTGAGAATCATTTCTAATCTCTCCGTCGCATATGATTTAGATATTCATGTGCATGCATTGTGTGTACTGTGTTAAAGCGTAGCATAGGGAACCAGTGGAGGCTTGTGTATCAAACTGTACATTAATTGATCACGTTTTAATATTCATTTAATTTTTATTGACAAATACAGTTGAGTCCCGATATTTCGAGTTGAATGGGACCGAGAGTACCTCGGATTTTGAAAAACTCGAATTACACGGAATATAAAATTACTATTTATAGTCCTCGTATCTCCGAAAAAATTCAAGTTTTATT
>JAGFPH010007243.1:57083-67664 GCA_018207615.1 Philaenus spumarius | reverse complement strand
TTTAAAAAAAATTGGTTAACTACAATATTCTATGAATTAGGTAGGGGCCTACTACACTTTTGTTTATGACAAATTTTATAACTTACAGAGTTACTATTATTTTGTATTTATTAAATCCGATTAAGATGAATAGAACATGAATCTTCTGTATACTTTGATAATCAGATAAATCATTGAGAAATTTATTTCATAAACTATGGAATCATATTTTATCATATAGACTGTTTTCCTATACTTTTAATTATTCTTTTATATTTTGTTAATGTGATGGTTTTTTTTTTTTTTAGTGTGCAATCATGGCAGATGATCAGTTTTGTCTTCGGTGGAACAACCACCAAGTGACGTTGGTTTCAATCTTCGGTAAACTTTTGAAAGATGAATCTCTAGTTGACTGTATTATAAGTGCTGAAGGAAAACATATTCAGGCTCACAAATTGATACTTTCAGCGTGTAGTGAATATTTCCAGGTTAGTTTTTTAAAAATTAATTAATGTAAATTAGAGTTAGGTCGATTCGCGATTCCAAAAGTCGATTCCACCGATTCTTGATACTGGAATCAGCATCGAGTCGATTCCGAGCTGGGACACCACCAATCTCTGCAAATACATTCGGTACTCCGATTGCCACGGCCCCGGTTTATATTTCCTCGCTATATTAGTCGTTACATCCCATTTCATTCCAATACAAAATATTCGGAGAATCTACACTGCACCAAAGTAATAAAGTAGCTGTACCGTTACTTCTAGTCGTTTGTAGCGATTACTTTGTGTGTTTGCAATCTAGGGATAGGTCGATAACGATACCGGTACCTATTAACAAAAAACGGAATGTTCATGGAAGAAATTAACGTCCTAACACAATTAGCAGTAATTTGATGAAATGTAAGCGTTAAAATGTAATTTAATATACCACAGTGAGTTGTCATGAAAGATGATGAAACCCGAATACAATTAGGCAAAATGTATGAAATATCCAGTTAAAAAACCAAATTTAAGTACCACAGTGAATGTCCGCAAAAAAAATCGATGCCCAAATAAAATTTACAAATTTTATTCGGGCATCGATTTTTTGTGCGAAATACTCCCAACCTTATCCAATTTCGTCTCGAGAATATGCAATGGACATGGAAAAAGTGGATAAAATAATGAACAGTTTATAATATTTAAACCAAAATATTACAGTTTATTAAGTACCTACTAGTAAATAGTTTGTTTTTGTAATCATATTAAAATGGATAAAAATTAAATCAAGAAAGATGTAGTTTGCGTTTTAATCATTACCAAGTTCTTAAAAAAAATTTAAATCCTGTATAAAATCAAGAAAATCATTAACGAATTGGTCCAGTATGCTAATTAACAATAGGAGTGTTTTGTCAATATAGGCTAGTGACAAAAAATTATCATATATTTTTAATGAATTTACCACTTTTGAGCAATTTACCCTTGTGCCAAATGCCCATTGGTGAAATATTATTTAAAATAAAATGACGAATGCCGCAAAAGAATGCGACGTCCGAATATTATTAGCGCTAATTTTATAAAACGTCGGCATTCGATCGCAATTATTCAACAGCATATGTCCGCTAATAAACCTTCTCCCGAGAACAATGGAATGTCCGTATAAGAAATTGTTACCCAAATACATTAACCTAGTCCAATTTAATTAAAACAGTGCGCGTTAAATACAATAGCGTTAAAACATAATTTAAGTACCACAGTGAATGCCCGAATGCAATTTGTGCCAATTTTATGAACATGAACTACCATTGGTGAAATATTATTTAAAATAAAATGACGAATGTCGTCAAAAAAATACGATGCCGAATATTATTAGCGCTAATTTTAGAAAACTCCGGCGTAAACCTTAATTTAAATTACAACGGCTAAGGTCCACAAAAATGTAATTTAGATAATAGTTGTAAAATTCGGAAAAAGTGGAAATTAAATGTAGCTATTTTCGGGAATGAATAAGTGCTACTCTAAGCTACGACTAGTTTTTCCCAAAATATATTAAATGAATAGTAGGTCTACCTGTCTATACCATTCAATGGCCAAAGAAGTATAACTTCCACTGTCTGGTCCGACGCAGACTCAAGGTTTTTTTTTTGTGTTTAGTAGGATTCAAAATTATTCTACAGAATTGTATAATAGAGCCGACATGTACTGTAAGTAACCAGCTTTCATTTCAATTTGGTTTTAGGCGTTTTCATCAATTCTATTTATTTTTGGAACTTAAAAGCGAATTTTCGGATTAGCGTGACTCTACTGTAGGCTACTAAATATCAAAAAAATATAATACACAAATTATTTAGTAGACTAAATAGGAAAAAAAATTCTTCACCTGACTAGAATACGGTGAGGAGGTGTATTCTAAATGTTTGCCCTTGTTAGACAACTTTGTTTCACAAACACAAAATTTGTTTTCAAAAAGGCTGAAAATGAAGCCTAATTAAATCTAAAACATAATACACAAATTATTTGGTAAATAGGCTATTACAGTAGTAAGTCAAACTTACAATTTCAGTCTGAAGAATGGGGAAAAGAGTGGGCTACACTAGGATAAATTATCTGACTGTAAAATAGCTATTCTAAGTCGGAAGAAACGGTAAAAACTAAATTTTCTTCATCAACTTCACGCCTTCAATATCAACTAAGGATTGTTAAATTCTTATCATTACTTATATCAATTTAAAGATATTTTCAATACGAATTGATTGGTATATATAATTCTTACTTGGTTTACAGTAAAATCTATATAGATAATAGGAAATTGCCTGTTTAAGGCATTATTTAAAAATCTTTAACTATTCATTGGTAAAAGTCAGTGACAATCAGAAAAAGATTTAAAAAAAAAAAGGTTTGGCCTAAATAGTGGTAATCAAAATTATTCCCAAACAAAATATATTTTACATGATAGTATTATGTGTTTTAATGTAATAAACTATACACAAAATTAATCTTAAGAATTTCCTGAGTACAATGATATACACACGACTTATTTAAATATTTCTTTAGATGTACAACTTTGTCAGATAGAGGTTTAAGAAAGATTTATTCGTATTTTATAGTGTTGATGTATAGTCAACCAACTTCTATACTAATGAAATGACTGTGAAATACTGTTGCAAAAATCTATAACCAGGCCCGTTGTTTAAAATACATTGTAACCTTGCTGGTTCGTAAATCCAAATTTAAGATCTGAAAATGACATAAAAATGGAATGTACAAATTATCAATGTAATTTCAGATTAAAATAGCCTTTTATTACACCTATTAAAAATTACATGTAAAAAAACCCCAGTTAAATACCAAAAACCATACAGTATTGTATCGTATATTGACTACATTAAATTTAAAACTATAAAACATTGTACTTTACATCACATTATTTACAATTAAAACAATATAAGAATATCTCTCAATCTTAATACGATATGTGTCACATAAACAAATACTTTGGCTGTCAACCCGAATTTGCAGGTGTCTACCTTAGGGCTTGTTAGTTAATTAATTTGTACGCTTTACAAATAATCCTGATTGTATTGATTATAAATTAACCTGCTTAATCCGAATTTTCACTAATCTGAATGGGTCTTGGTCCCAATTAATTTGAACTGGTAAGGTTCCGCTGTAATTTCATTATTATTATAATTGGTTTGATGGTATTGGATTTTGCCTTAAGTTATTTTGCATCAAACTTTGAAAAATAAGGCCTTTAACATTTTATATGAGTTTGTTAGCCGAAATGCCCCTCCCTTGTTTCAGTCAACAGAGTTCCTATTTTATAAATTTTGTTCTGTTCCTTGAAATCGATTTTTGAAAATTGTTTGTCCAATGAAGAAAATTTTAATAGAAAAAACTGTCAAATGTATTAAAAAACTAGTATAAGTTTACTACACAAACTTGTTTACAAGTTTGTATACTTTTACAAATTTGTATTGACATTTGGTAAGGGAGCGCTTATTGCACAATGCTTCGAATCACAACTTAGTTTATATTTGTCAGCTGACACTTTTTATTGGGGGAGTAAATTGTTTGTGTTTTCATACTAAAAGCTTTTGCTCGGTTTATGTGCCTAAACCATTTTAAAAAATTAATAGAATCAGATCCCAATATAGTTAGTGTTTACGGAACAGATTATTATTATTCATATGCAAGTTTGCCTTGAATTTATTTTGCTTAAAATGGCTTTACTAATTTATAAAATTGTGTAATATATACAGATAATTAAGTTAAATGTATGTCTTTAGTTTTGGAAATTTGATGTAGACTAGTTTTAATTAATAAGTTGTAACTTTTTTCATTGCAGTCATTATTATGCCAACGACCTGATGTGTATCCTATAATCATATTGAATAATATGACTTATGAAAATGTAAAAGCTGTGGTGGACTATATGTATGACGGAGAAGTGAACATAACTCAGGACAAGTTGCAAGATTTCTTAGAAGTAGCTAAATGTTTGAAAATCAAAGGATTGTCCGATGGTTGTCCTGAAAATGAAGAACCCGAGCAGAGCAGGGTAGAAAAACCACCATGGAAGCCACCTACTGCAACTCCATCACCACAATTAAAGGCTCCGCTTCCACAGAAATTACAAACAGAATCAAAGCGTACTACTTCTCAAATGGATTATAATTCCGATTCTTCAAGATCTACTACTTCATCACCTACCATGGGAAAACGTAGACGTATTCAAAGGAAGCCTTCAGAAGATGGTTCGGCTTTTCTGAACAATGACAACCGCACATTTGATAATTCAAAAGAATTCCAGAGTACACCTCTAGTTACCAAAAAAGTTCCTATTGCACCTGTTGTTGCAACTCACTTGAATGTTACCATGCCTTCGCCTATTTTACCAAAAGTTACCTCCTTATTAGTGCCTTCTGTAAGTCGTCAGACATTGAATGCTGAGAGTGGTTCAACTTCTCTTCCACCCGAATCTGGACTGTTGGCAGCCAAAGTTGAACCTATGACTGAACCTCTCGTGATACCAAAGACTGAATATGTATATGATAATAATGAAGATATTGAAGACCTTACTCTGGACGATGACGAAGAAGAATATGACATGTCACAACCAGGACCGTCTAATGAAGATGACACAAATCAGAGTAAGACAATTATATTTCTTTCTGAATTACACCAATAAGAAGTTGTTTGTAACAGTATTTGTTGCTTAGTTTTGATATGAGTTAATTTCTTATTTAAGTTGATGTCTGTTAAGAGCTAACAGCTCATAAAATCATAAAAACTTTTTCATTCTATTAAAAAAAATAATAAAGATCTATTACCATGCACATGTTGCTAGGTATTTTTATGTTGTTTCGTACCAATCTTTTCTTATGGTTGTATTAGTTTTATTCAGCTTGTAGATTTATGTTTAACCCTCCAAGTGCTAATTAAATCACTTTAAAGTGCTGGGCCATTTTTGAGCATCTTACACTGTTAGTTTAACAATTATTTTTTATATAAAAGAATTTATTTAACCCTAGAACCGGCGGCTTTAACAAAAATGAATTATTTGGCGTGTGCAAGCATTTTTCAAAAATTCACCAAAAATAGTAAATGAACCCCAATCCAAAAGTGTTCCATAGCTTTTTTTTAGAGAAATGTTCAAAGAATTCATATATGCCAGTAAAAAAAAATGATAGATGTAAAATTTACAAAGTTATTAGCTCAAGAAACAAAAAATGTTCAGTTACGAAAAATAAAAGTTCAACTTTAGGTCTACATAAAAAGTAGTAAACATTTTTTTAAATTTTTTCCGTAAATGCTAAAAGTATTGTAATTTAGTTCTAAATAGAACTATATTAAAACATTTATCAATTTCTTATTATGATTACACCAGTTTTTATGTTCCAACTACAAGGGTGCTAACAAAACTAGGCTTGGCTTAAAACGTAATTTAGGAATATTTTATTTGACCAAAAATGAAATATTATTAGGCCTATAACAAAGTGTAGAGAATAAATCAAAGAAAAGAACGATATACTTGCCTTTTCTTAGTTCACTAAAGTGTTTGAAATATCTTTAGTTAAATAACAAAATGAGGTCAATCAAATAAAACTTATCGCATGTAAAGGAAACAAAACGTCCGTTGGGATTTACAGTGAGAATCAAATGGGCCAGACAGTTCCATTCGACCGCTGTAATTCACGAAAACCTTGTACTTTCCACCGCTCTTTGACTAAACATACAACAGGTTATATCCACAGGTTAGTTCACATCGAATGAAAGCTGTAAGTTTTCTCTACAAAATTTTATAAAGAAATCTGTAAAAACATATGGGATTGTGGGCGTTATCTCAGTTGACAAATGTGCTGTTTCATTGGTTTCAAACTGTCCAATCGCAAGGGTTTACAGAAAGCTTCGTCATTCAAATTGTATTGTAGTGACATCTGATTGCTAGGCATCTTTAGATAAATCAAATCTTGACGAACCCCATGGTACCTTTATATTTTTGATCAAAATATTCCTGTAGATGGTCTGGGACGTTGAATAAGTGTAAAATAACAGTACAATTGTATTCGAATTCACGCGTGGAATCAGGTTTACAGAAATCTACAATAATTTTAAAACGACAATTGCATATGTAAATATACGTTTTAGAAAAAAAATTTAAATACAAAAATTAAAGTTTGAAACATTACCTTTCCAATGGTGTTTGTCTTTTTGAGATTGAAAGATTTTTAGTGAGTCAAATATTCAATACAATCACTCGTTACAAATGTGTTGGAGTGACGGTACATTATGTACCGTCTGCCGGTTCTAGGGTTAAACAGCATGTATTATGTATCAAATTGTTCATAACAACATGTCCTACAGTATAAAATAAAACACTTAACCACTTGGTGTTAAAAAATTATGTCCTTAGAGTATTGGAGTAAAATATTTTTTGTATTTTTTTTAAATTTGTAGGCACATAGATGGTCTTGAAAATGTAGTAATTTAAATTCCAAAATATACAAATTGTTCTAATTTTAGTTCTTAATAAGAAATGTATCACAAAAACCTAGTTAATCTAAAACATTTACTACAAATTTAAAAAATAACACATGGTAATTTTTGAGAAAAATGTATTATACAGTACATGAGTAAGTATTTGTTTACTATTTCACAAATAAACTATGTTGGGTCACTAATGTGAGTCTACATGTGCTAAATGCCTAATATAATAAGATATGTACAGAAAAAAAATGTTTATGGACCGATTAAACAACCGTAGTCAGTTGCGTAGTTTTTACACAAACGTAAACAAACCACAGCTTACAGCTGACAATATTGTCATCTGTTACTTTTTTTCTTCCAAAGATGACAAACTTGCACTGCCTACTAGATAGAGAATTCACTTTACTTTCATTCTATGTGAAGGAGAAGTTTATCCGATAACTATTGGCTTAGATATATCGATTTTACGAACTATCGCACTGTGCGACGCTAGCACTTTCAAATGGTCTGAACAGGTCGCACAGTGCGATAGTAGCACTTGGAGGGTTAAACAGTTTATACAAAATCGGAAAGAAAGTACTCTTATGTTCTTATCGTGTATTCATTGTCACTGATTTGCTAAATTTTTGCTGTAGGTTTTGGACAGTGGGATATGAGCGAGAATCAATCAAGACTAAATGACAGTACTTTATCTGCATCAGCTGCAGGAAACAACTCTCAAGGTAAGCACCAAAATATTTATAGCTATAGAGTTCAGTTGTTTCAAAATTAACAGTATTGTTTATATAGAAAGACAAGCTGCATTGGTTCCCTTAGCTGCATTGGCAATTTAAAAATTAATTATTTAAAATCCATGGCGTCAAAAGTGCCAGATAGATTTTGTTTTTTTGTTAACATAATTTTGTGGGTTACTGGAAGCAGTGTTCATTGTGTTGTTTAAACACATTCTTCCAAACAATGTGAAACATGAAAGATTTGACCAAACTGAAATCTTAAAATGATATCACCAAAATATTAGATTTGCGTACAGACATATAAATTGTCTAATTTGTGAAATTATACTATAATAGTGGAGGGAATTAGAAAGTTAAAGTGATGAAATTGGGAAGTGGAAATGTTTATACATGCAAATGAGTTGAAACCGAAAATCGGCTTCCTGAGAAAAGTGAGTTTTTTATGCACTTCAAGAGTTTGCTACTCTATTTTTCAAATATTTCAAGCTCTATTGGTCGTAGGATTGACTTACCTTTAATTTCTTCTATGCATTCTTAAATACTGTGAATCTTGAATTTTCTGGATCTCTAGTACTTAAATCAGAGAGGGATCAGAGCATGAATAGACAAAGTCCTATTTTCTCAAATATTTTTGTTTTAACATTTATAACCTGTTAATTAACAATTTAATATATTTTGGTCATTTATGATAGCAATAAATAATCTTAAACTAGCGATGGACTTAGTCTGCTTAAGCTCTAAACATTCAAAATGCTTAAGATTCATTTACTAGTTTTAGTGGTGATTAATTATTATACTAAATGTTCTCAGATTGTCTTGGTTCAAAGATTGTAAGCTTATATACCAACTAAATCCTCTCTTACTTCAAAATCAAGTTTTTTACTTAACGTAAAATATAAATTGTAGGCGAGTGTATAAAATAATGCTAAAGGTCACGTTACATTACTTATCTACGGAAGACAGATAAACCCTTAAACTTTGCATTTCCTGTAAAGGAGGCGCTCCTACATTGACTTTGCTAGGTCAGGTTTTAATATACCTTATGTGATTGAAAAAAGTTTGCTGTAAACTTTCTAAACATTTTCTCAATAACTGATTAGAAACCCGAGTAAAATCAACAAAAGATCGAATATAAACATTTGAAGTGATCGGTAAACATTTACCAGTTCTGGCTGTTCAAGAACATGGATATTGGTTTGATTATTTGAAAACGGAAGAAAAACTACACAGCACCTTCTGTCTTTGTCAGGTAAGTATCTTTCATTTAATAACATTTTTAATTAATATTATGTTCATTACAAGTAGGTACCTAAATTAGTATGATTCAGTCTTTTGTATGTTGTACAAGGTAAGATTCATATAACCAAAATCAGGTTTACTGGTAATCAATGTGATACATATAACCTATTGCCTCCGATCTAAGATGTTCCAATTTGCCAACATTTGATTTCCGATTTCATATTTTTTCGGGTTGGAACTATCTGCGTGATAAAATGTTCTAATCTTTTGTCTTGTCGTAGATTTTTATTTTTCCTGATTTTGGAGTTGTAAATGCAGTTAAACATGACCCATGTATACAAATGTAAATATTATGCTAGTCGGCCCCCTTTAAATCTGATTTCCGGGTAACCCAGACCGGTTTGCAATAAATAAAAATATGCATTTTGGTAGCGCTATTGCTTTATACGAGCGCATAATCGTAACATACTGCACGGTGATCATGTTTCCGCCGAGTTTGTTTGCCGTGCGGCACTTAAATGTTACTCGAAGCTGATACAACAGAAACTTACAAGCTTTTTCCCCCCAAAAAGTAGACATATCTGTACAGTCCGCAGATGTTTTTTTGTTTTATTGTGACGAGTAAATATTTAAAGTGTTTTTTTTTTTTTTTTTCCTGTTATGAAGGAAAATATTGTAAGTATACGTTGTATTTTCATTTTTTGATGTTTTATGCTCTTTCTCCGGCTAACACGGATTTTCATTATGTCGTATCGGCCGCGGTCCCGGCTGGTCCGACTTAACGAGGTTGTACTGTATATGAAAGGTTTTTGTTTATTGTATTTTTTCTGGATAAATTTTGCTTTAGAAAAAGCATGTGGTAAATATTTTGTTTTTTAAAGAAGAGAAACGAAGAGCTTGAAAATGGTAAGTATTTTTAAGCAGTTATAGAAATTATTAATTTAGTTGTACAAAAAGTAATAGCTCGTGGTTCTGCCATTTGTACTAATTTCACTGAAGAATGTTTTTGTTAGTAGTAACTCGAGTCTCTCGTCCCTTGAGCGAAGGGCACTCTGACAAATATATGTAGTTGTTTGGCTCATTTCAAGTATACTATGTTATTGCTAACTTTTCCTTTTTTTATACTGTTCTGACCAGCTTCGTAACTATTTCTTTGTTAGAATGAAAAATGGGAGACCTTCTCTATTTTCTAGTGAAGTTAATGTTAAAAAAAATTTTAATTTGGCCTTCATTTGCCATTACAGCATATAAAATTCCTTCAGTTTTTATTGCAGTTTTGGATTCTATTTTAAGACATTTAAATCCTAACATTATCATATAAACTGGATTTTTAGATTGTTGAGAGATGCTAGCACCTCCATGGATATAGGAAGTGAAATAAAAAGTACACATTTAAAGAGTTATTGGTTGAAAATAGAATTTTGTGCTGTTTATAAAATGCATAATTTCTTAAAATGGTCTTGTCTGATTTCATTCAGATATTTTTGGTAAAGTATTAAGAAAGTGCCGAGTGATGTTATTTAAAAATAAACGGTACCAGATAACTGCCACATACTTTCTCCCAGTAGAAACTTTATACAGGGTGTCCTGCGACCATATGAACAAACTTTGTCACGTTATTCAGCATGTCAAAAGAAACAAAAAATGTAATATAACAT
>JAGFPH010007243.1:21567-31941 GCA_018207615.1 Philaenus spumarius | reverse complement strand
TCATTCTCTAAATGAGGATTGTGAAGGAAGAGGAAAATGACAAAGATGATTCATAATAGAAAAAACCCTGACAAGCCCTTTCGGAAGTCTTTTAACCTGTTATCACGAATGTTTGTTTTTTTTCCTAAACTCTTTTTACTAAATATTTGCAAGGAAAAGTTTCTAAACCTACATTACTTCTTTTTTATCATTTGGAATTTTCATGTAGCATAAGGCTTGATTGAGTTACTTGAAATAAGTCATACTTACTCTGTACCAATTACTACCGTTACCAATACTTACCCTCTGGTGTCTTCTTTTCTTCATATCTTCAGTCTTCTTTTAAAAATCAATCTTCTTTCATTCTCCTCCTTTTTTCATCTCCTTCCACCCCACCCCACCCCATCCATATGAAATAATACTTTAAGTTTTATACGAAAAACTCGCCAAAATTCGAAAATACTTTAATCGATTCTCGACCACCGACCTAACTCAATTTTCAGAACAGACTCGTAAAAAGAACTGGGGCATAAAGATAAACATATGATTCTTGTTTTCCCCCCTCCTCAACCTAAATTCTCTGCCCTACTTTAAGAAATAATTTCAATTACACCAAATTTGTAATTGCCCTTCTGCTAATTACTAAAGTTGTAACTTAAAACAAAATAGGCAGCTACTAAAGATTGATTTATGAACTAACTAATGATCGAAAAAATATGTTATTGCTAGGCATTTATGATCTTCTAATTTGGAACTAATATCTTGTTCTGGATATGTTTTAAATTTTGTTTTGTCTCAATTCAATTAAAATTGTAATAAACTGATAAAATTATAAGGTTAAAGATTTAAACAGATATTTGAAATAGTTACCACGAATGACTTTGATAGTTAGAGCTTTAACAAGTTGTTCTCTTAATATAAACAAATGAGGTAATTTGTACAATCATACCTGCCTAGCAATCTTGTAAAATTTAGTATTAGAAACTCATTTTTTTAGATGGTGTTTCTTTAAACATGTTCTTAAAACTAATTTACCTTTGTTTACCAATACTTACCAAAACCTGGAGCTCTTCATTCTTCAATTTTCTTCTTCTTTCATAAAATCCAATCACAAACCATTTTTATTACCGTATCAATCTAAAATTGTCACGTTTTGACGACAGACAGACTTATATATATATTTTTCTAATATGACAAAACCGCCGGCATAAAAATACGCAAATACACGCTTCGGAAACTAAAATGATTTTTTTTAAATTAGTAAAAAAAACTTTGATGAACCGAATTTTTTATTAAAACTCAATTTGAGAAAAAAAAATTGGACCGATTCACCAATTTCTTAAAATCGAATTTAAAAAATCCAATCCTTGTATAAAATATACTCAATAGGCCCCAAAGAAACAATTTATGTTTACTTTACATTCCGATCATACAAAATTAAGATGTAAATCTTGCTAACCTAACCTGAGTTAGACGAACTAAAAGGAGAAAATTGTGTTTCTTTAGAGTTAAATTAAATTTTAGCCGACTAAAATTTTAGAACCCATTTGCCGAACATAACATTTATTTACTTAAACTTGTGCTTTATAGCAAGGGGAAGCATTGATTTTTTTTATAAAACCAAATTGTGAGTTATAAATCACATTTTATTTTATAGTTTAATTTATTCCTACAGCCTTTTATTAACTCTAGAAGTTTATTTTTCCTTCCTACAAAATTTGGAAAGTTGTATCTCCCCACTTCATAAAATTAATTTTGATTTCACAAATAATTATGTTGATTTTTTACCTAAAATATGTTGTGTGTTCAAAGTGTATTAATGAAGGATTGTGTTAGCATGCGACAGACTAAGAAGAACATACTCTTAAACCTAATTACTATAATCATTGTGAAGGCTGGGCCCACATTGTATAAAAATATGCAATGTGCGCCTTACCTGTCAAACCAATTGGAATTCTTAAAATATAATTGTGTATACCTTTATTATTTAAACCAACTAAAAACCTCATAAGGTATAATTTGAATAGCTCATAGAAAATTATTATTTTGAAACACTCTTTTAACCAAATTTAAAATTAAAACTCAGAAAGGTATACACTGAACAAGCAGAATTAATTTTTCAAGGCAAGGAGTAAAGTCGAACGAATTACTTCTGAAAAAAATTTATTACTTATGAATTCATATGAATCAATTCTATATAAAAACAAATTTGTATTACTTGTTGCTTTTGTTTAAACATGTATATTAATTAATCATATTTTCAATATATATTAGTTTCAAAAATAATGAATGTTCGTCAAAACTCCATTGCATATTTTTAAAATTATCACAATGTAAGAAATTATATGTAGGTACTTTTTGCAGCACTTCAATAATTCGTTAATCTTTAAACTTGTATTATTTTATTCAATATTGGCCGTTTTCATCACCAGGTAAAATTCGTTAATCTTTAAACTTGTATTATTTTATTCAATATTGGCAGTTTTCATCACCAGGTAAACTGTTTAATTTTGATTACAAAATTGTAATTTTTCATCTCATCTTAAACAAAAATGAACATAATTTCTGTTGATAAGTTTGCATTTGATTGGCCCCTTATTTTCAACTAAAGGTAAAACTACCAGATATGAAAAATTTTCTGTCATTGATAACAAACAATATAGATCAGAGTTCAATAAAATTTAAAGGATGCTCTTATAAAAAAGGTTACCCATAATTTAAAAAAAAAGTTGAAACTTCAATTTTGTCTTTGAAATTATTTTTGGATATTAATTTTAACAATTACTTCGCTCCTGCAAAAAGTACTAAAAATCATTTTCTTTTTCGGTTTGTTCAAAAGCATTAACATTTCTTTAAAATAAGGAAATTTATTTTTGAAATGTTTTGAAGGTTCTTGAAAATGTTAAATGAAAATAACTTTTTTATGTTATTCACTCGAAACAAACTCGTATACTGAAACAAAATTTTAATATGAAATGCTATATTAGTATATTTAGAGATAAATTTACGATAAACAAACTTCTCAACAACAAAACTGTTATGAAATGTGAATGCTTTGATATAACCTTGCATAAGAGTTGAATACTTAAGCCTACCTTGTGAGTCCCGTTGTTGTGCATTTACAGCCTCTTGTGCAGCCATAAAAACTTCATCAGCCGTTCCAGTTTGATCGCCACTCATATGCCATTGACTATAGCCTAAATCAAAAATACAGCTGGATTAGTAAAGGTCAAAATCACTTAAAAGTTAAAGGAAGTATCAAGTATAAATAATTTGTCCTACAACCAAGCTATCGAACCTTGCAATTTAGAAACACATTGTAAAACGACCGTTTATCGCTAGCCGAGCGGTAAAACAAACAGCCGATTCATATTGACTGTTGGTGTGTCATATGTTGACTAAAAACCTTTAAGACTAATCACAGTAACTTTGGGGTTAATTTTGTTCACTATAATTGAACAAATAATGGCAGAAGAATTTGATAAAGTTGGTATGGTATTTTTGGTTGTAGGAAAAATTTAATATGTAAATCGAGCGTAGAGTGGCTTTATTGCTTTTGAGAAATTACCGAGCTCTGCTACGCGTCGTAACGTTTTCCCTACGTTGTTGTGTTATACTTTACGCTCTTAACACACAAACAACTATTATAGCTTAATATTGTTTTTACCAGTCTAGATTAAATAGACAAATAGGGAAAAAGAGAAGTTATGACAATAGAAATCAAACAATGCATAGTTTATTAACTTTTCAGCTATTCACGCGACATACCCAAAATAAATTATATTTTCATGGAAATTGTATACGGAAAAAAATTGTATTTAAAAATAAAAAATTCAATACAATAAATCTAAAAATTCATTATTAGCTAGTCTGAGGCCCAAAGAAATTTAGTTAACTTAATCTTAAAATAGAAAACATTTTTGTGTAGAAGAATCTACAAAAAGAGACTGTCTTTGAAGTGACACTTTTAAAACATTTTTTGTCTTCTAAATAAACAGTAACTTATAAAACAGTTCTTGTCTTCTAAATAAACAGTACACATATAAATTACCTTGTTGTGATGGGTCGCCGCCGTGTGAAGGTCCAGGTTGTGACATGTCCATATCATCATCGTCATCCAGTGTCAAGTCCTCAACGCTATTATCATTATTCAGGTAGTCCAGATATTCAGTCTTTGGTTCCAATAAGGGTTCACTAGGCGGTTCGATCTTTTCTTTTAAAAGTCCAGATTCAGGGGGTACAGAGTTAAAATTTGATGCGTCTAACCTATTAAATTCAGATTTAGGGTTTACAGTAGGTGGCACTATGGGTGTTGGCATGGTGACAGGTGTGCTAGGAACGTTTGATGCTAAAGGGGTTGATTGAGCTTGAGATGGAAGATCACATGAATTACTAGTATCATTGGCGGTAAGGTTAGAATCATCTCCGGAAGGCCTACGTGTACGTCTTCTTTTCCTTAAAGAAGGTGAAATACTACCGTCTCTAGGTGAATCTGTACTAATTTGAGAAGAGGTGCGTCTTTGTTCAATACTTAAACCGGAAGAAAGTGGTAACGAAGGTTGGGCTCTTGGTTGGGGAATAGGAGGCGTAGCAGGTGGTATTTTCCGAGGCGGTGGATCTTGTCTTTTAGGAGCAGTCGACCCTACATCTCTACTATCTCCACTCTCTGTACCGTTATCTGTAAGGCCTTTAATTTGTAATGACTCTGCTGATTTTAAAAATGTTCCTAGCTGGTCCTGAGAAATGTTGACTTCCCCTCTATACATGTAGTCCATCATGGCTTTAAGTTCATTAAATGTCACATCTTTAAGTATCACAATAGGATGTTTCTCGTTATGCTGGCTCAGCAAAATCTGGACATAAAAAAGAAACATATTTGTAATCTACGGTATCATAATTTAGGATAAGAAATTAGTACAGAACATACGAATACATATAAAAAATCAAACAAAGAACATCTGCTTTTAAATTTAGCAGATGTATCAAGATATAAATAAATGGTTTTTTTACATTTTGAAAAAGATGGATCTATATCAAAAGCTCACTAAAGAATACCGTTGAGGGACGGGCTTGTATACACAAAGATCTTGAACGCTCCAATCGCCTTAGTGTGACGTTGTCACGTTCTTACCACGCTTCTAACTGACTGCGGCTGACTCAACGCATTTATAATTCTTTAAACTGTGCGATCAAGCCTCCTATTCCTCCTGAGCCGCGCCCATCCTATTGGCCGCCTCGCAACGGTATTCTTTAGTGGGCTTTGATGTAGAACACCTTTTTCATAGATTTATTTGTCCATACTGATGCGTTCATTACGGTTAAAATTATATTGATTTTCTCCATCACTGTCCAGTTATTTAAAAAATTAAGCCGCAAGAGTTTTATAATGTAGAAGCTAAGGCTACATTATCAGTCAACTTCTATTTTACACCTTTTACTACCCATATTTTTTTAGAGAAATTATGATCAAATTATTTTTAGTAAGAAAAAGTTTTATTTTAACTCATTTCCAGGAGAAGATTTTACACTTATGTTCACTTTTCAACATCGAATTAGTCATAGCTTAACTAAGAAACTAGTTTGTTACAAACCAAATTGTTGATACAGTACTAAATCAAATTTATAAGGGACCAAAAATACAAATTTTATAAGGGGACCAAAGAATTTTTTATGAAACTAATTACATTACTAACTCAAAGATCGTAATTCAGAACACTGTTCACAAATATTGAATGATAGTTAACGTTCACCCATTTATTTAAATTTAGACTATATGTACACCAACCGTAGTGAAATATTGCATTAATAATATTGATAGTACATTACACTGGATTCCACGTTCACCGTAAAGTACAGAGCGCCCATAAGACATGCTATCCATACGACAGTCTCGGCTATACTAGCCAACTAAAAAACCTCAACTTCCATGCTCGGTCAGTTGACACAACCCGCAGGACAATAAAAATGTAATGTTCCTTGTAATGGTAGTAGCATGTCTATTCTCTCGCAAGACCTGTACTGCACGGTGAAAGTGGAATCGAGTGTAGTAACGGACGAGCACAAAAATGGATTATATTTATCGTCACAGCTATGATCATTTAGTTTTGGACATTATAAACATTAAATAAAAGGCGAATCCGTTGATAGCGTAGGAAGTTATTTATGTTTATTTACCACGCAATATAATAATATAGATCAATTTAGAATATTTAAATATATATAATAATAGCAAACAAATCCAGACGATATATATATAATATATATATAAAATTAAATTGTATTAAGTAAACTTAAACATAGCCTATGCTCCATTTGCACAACTATCGATTACAGACTTTCACATTAGGCAAGGCCGAAAAATAAGATTTAATTCATAGGCTAAACTGGCTGAAAAAGTGTGAAGTTGCATTGTCCTTCTGTCATAGTTTCTTTAATAGGCCTATCCATCAACGATGTTTTAATCTGCATTTGTTTAAAGGGCCAGTAAAGTGAGTAGTTTCAGAATATATTAAAAAAGGTATTTTCATGGTTACCCCTAAGTAATATCAAATATTAGGCCTATCTATCTATGGAACTCGTATTTCATTTTCCAGACAACACCATTTATACTTTGTTAAGTTTTGCAACTAAAATTTAATGATTATTAAACAATTTAAAGACTTCAACATAATCACAACAGTCAATATAATAATTAGAAAATAATGTACGTTAACAAGTAAATTTTTATTAAGTAAAAGTATAAAGGTCAAATATCCGGACATCTCGTTGCGTTGCAGAGAACAATAAAACCCTAAGGCCTTGCATATAGAATTCTAACATTAAATAATCAATTCTAAATGAAAATAAAAACTTGAATAATATTTTTACCCCGAAAAGTCATGAAAAGTAAATAAAATATAAGTATTATTATAGTTTGTATTATTACAGGTTACAATATTGAAATACAATTACAGGTTGATATGGGACAAACTTTCTAAAAAACGCTATAGGTACCCTAAATTTTTTATTAGCCGTTAGGTGAAATTTTTGGCAAACACTTTTCTGATGAAATCATGTGTTTTATAGATTTCCGTTGAGATTTTCAAAATCAGAGCATATATACTTAATTTGTCATGAGATTATCCCTCTCAACTTATACCCCTTTTCAACCCGAAATTTTGCCTCGGGGTAAAAAGTAGTCCATGTGGAGAATAAATTTTGGATTGAACAGAACTCTCGGCGCAACTTTACTATTCGACTCTAGGCTAACCTATGGCAACAGAAATGCAAAAATAATAACAGGTTCTAACCCATTTAGTCACAGTATGTTTACCTGTAGTCAACATTTAACAGTAAAATGTAAAACAACGTAGTTGCCTGCAAAAATATTAGGCTAGAGTCGAACAATATAAAATACACTTTGAGCTTGACGGGTGAGAAGGAATTTATATTTTAAAAAAATAAAAATAACACTTCTCACTCATACGTTTAATTATCAAACGCGTTTCAACGACGAAGTCGTCATCCTCAGTGTCAGTTGTAGCTCATATATCACTGAGGATGACGACTTTTGTCGTTGAAACGCGTTTGATAATTAGGCTAAACGTATAATGAGTGAGAATAGTTACGCCGAACTCCTAACTCACGATGCAAGAATATAATTAGCACTAGGGCTACGCTACAAAAGATAAGTGATCAAATGTAAGAATAACTAAAAGTATACCGGTACCCAATTAGGCTACTATAAATATCAATGAAAGTAGCAATACAACAAACAACTTTCTTCAAGAGTCGTCAAACTTAAGCTTTTATTAAAACTAAAAGGTAGGCTATATTAATTCAACATTTATTGAGTAATAATTTAGGATAATTACCTCCAAGTATGGACTGCAAGCCGATAGGACAACTTTGTGAGCCTTTAAGTACTGCCCTTCTGCAGCTAAAGTACAGTCAACTAAGGTGCCATTTTCCAGTAGCGTGTCAAATACTGATATTAAAGTACTCTGGTGATTGTTCCATCGGAGACAAAACTGCTGATCATCGGCCGCCATTTTCTAAACAAATAATTAGCATTTGTTAAAATAAATAATATTTTAACTTTTAATAGATCATGATAATAACGGAATTATAATTTCAGCAAAGGTTCAGATAATTTTTTGTAGGAAAGAGAGTAGCCTAGTAGTTCTGCCAGCCTAGGGTATACACATTTTAATATTGAATTGATAGTTAATGGGAATTAAGTTTTACCAACTGTAAATATAATAATTTTATTTATGTTTAGGTTGAAATTTTAATCTCTAACAATTTATATATATCTATATATTTATACAATAACTATACACAATATTATGTTCATTGCTTTACAGATAGGCTACCATTTCATCATTTAACAGTGTGTCGTTTAGAATGTAATCACCTTTTGTGTCTTGGAATTGCAGCATTCAATTACTTTTTATAGCCTACATTATAAAGTGAAATTTAGTATTTAGGCTAAATATTTTGTACCCCAATAATATAAAATAAATCATTGAATTTATTATAGGCTAGGCTAACTGATATTATGGCAGTTATTTCGCTAAAAGCATAGGAATTTAGTGAAGTAGGCCTACACCAATTATGTAATTTTACTGTGTTGCATTGTTAGAACTTTTATTCACATTCAAAGAGCATTTTCTTGCTCATAGTCTAGGCCTACATTGGCACCTTTTCCGCAATAAAGAAGGCTTATTGTAAATGTGTCCCATAATTTCATAAACTTGGAATTGAGCTAAATTTGCTATTGTTTTTTCAAATGTTTTTCCATATTGATGATGTTGGTTAAGCTAACTGTCTTAAAATTAGTTTTGAAACAAAAAAATGAAATGGGCCTAGGCCCTATATTCCTAACAAAAAACAATGTAGCCCAAGAATCACATTTTGTTCATGCCATTGTAATTGTATAGCTTATTTGAAAAAGAACTTTAGGGAACTTAGCAAGGATAACAGTGCAAAGGTTCTTTGTAAGCTTAGGTTGATACAGGTATTGACTCTCTAAAATACTCTAGGCTAGCTGAATAAAACATTTTTAATTGGATTTAAATTCCTTCTTCAAACATCTAAATTAAAAATAAGCTATTAAGTAAAATAATTAAACTTTGAAATGTAAATAAAGTACATTAAAATGGTACATTATTGAAAATATTTGAAGTTAAAACTAATCGACAAACAAAGGGCATAGAGCCACGCCTAAAGGACGCCATCGCTAGGACGCCAGTCGGAATTTGGTTTCTTTTTTGTTAAAAAAACATAAATATTAGCAGTTAAAACTATTAAATTCGCAATTATATTACGCAAGAGATAATATTTGTTTATAAACAATACTGTTAATAGATTATATACCTTCTCATGAAGATTTAGCCGCTAATACTGCTCAGCAACAAATTCCGTCTTCTTCTAACCGCTTCTGAATCAATAATGGCGTCTCTTCAGAATTCAGCTTCGGTTAGCTTAGTTGGCGTCTGGTGCAGCAATTCAAACGCCGGGACCAGTCAAAACGGAAATTTTCACCCCCCACCATCAACGCATACAACCGGCGTAATGAAACCGTTAAACATTCGGTGGAAAATCAATAAACATTGTTTATAAACAATAGATTTTAGTTATTATAAAGACAAAATTATATGATGAAGATGTATAAAATAATATTTAAATTCAATGTATAAACTATTGGGTGTTAGTTTGATCTATATTTAACTTACTAAAATCTTTTGTAGTATTATTTTTATTGATTGTCGGCGTTGGAGGCGGGGCTAAATTGAGTCTACACAGGAGAGTCGACTAAGCGTCGCTAAGGCTAAGCTCTCCTCCATTTGCAATGTTTACAAATTAAAATCTAGCAAAATATTTTTAATTTTTAAAAATATTATTAGCAATACCAAGACCTTAGAAATAATCACCCATATATTCAATAATTGTTATTTCCATTCCATGATTATTCTACTGCATAATAATAATACTGTAGAATAATGTAGAAACTAATACATTATCATTTCTAAAATAAACTGGTATTATGTTTATATTCATGACGAGGAAGTTCGATAATTTTAGTTTAGTATATCGAATAACAGTATAATATTTAGTACAGATTTATTGTTGCCTGCAAAATAAGCAAATGTTTAGCAAAATGATTTAACGATGGTGTAGAAAAGGAGGTTCCAATAAATCAAAGTTACTGTATGTACTAGCTCATGACATAATGTTCTATCAGTCAATTCCTACACAATATACTAAATACCATAATTTTTTTTAAAGTTTAGTGCAGATTTATTGTCGCCTAATGAGTATGTTTAAAACAAAATGATTTAACGATTGAATAGAAAAGGACGTCAAGTTTAGTACAGATTTTATTGTTGCCTACTTTAAAATATAAGGAGTATG
>JAGFPH010007243.1:0-15964 GCA_018207615.1 Philaenus spumarius | reverse complement strand
CCAAACCCCGTATTGGGAGTATTTTCAATACACAATGCATTGCGTGCTTCGCACGCCAACCCCCGTATTGGGAGTATTTTCAATGCACATAGCATTGCGTGCTTCGCACGCCAAACCCCGTATTGGGAGTATTTTTAATACACAATGCATTGCGTGCATTGCACGCCAACCCCCGTATTGGGAGTATTTTCAATACACAATGCATTGCGTGCTTCGCACGCCAAACCCCGTATTGGGAGTATTTTTAATACACAATGCATTGCGTGCATTGCACGCCAACCCCCGTATTGGGAGTATTTTCAATACACAATGCATTGCGTGCATTGCACGCCAACCCCCGTATTGGGAGTATTGTCAATACACAATGCATTGCGTGCTTCGCACGCCAACCCCCATATTGGGAGTATTTTCAATACACATAGCATTGCGTGCTTCGCACGCCAACCCCCATATTGGGAGTATTTTCAATACACAATGCATTGCGTACTTCGCACGCCAACCCCCATATTGGGAGTATTTTCAATGCACATAGCATTGCGTGCTTCGCACGCCAACCCCCGTATTGGGAGTATTTTCAAGCCATCCCCTAAACGACCTTGTAGCCCGTCTAGTTCCTCCAAAATCAATCAAAACGTAAAACACCATAAAAGCTGTAAGGGTCCATGTAAGGGATTTCGCGGGGGGGGGGGGGTTCTGACCTCCCTGGCTACGGCCTTGTTGTTGGATTATTTGGGTAACGAACTCGTCCGAGAGACTTAGAAAACCAACAAGTGTACCAAATTTGAACTAAATTGGACGTATTTTTGAGGCCGTTGGAATGGGAAAACATTTTTATAACTTATACAGGATAGGTGAAAAGTCTGAGAACGGCTTAGTATTTCGTACATAAAGGTGGCTTTACACGTGCGAGTTTTTAACTCTCGAGACTAAAACTCACAAGTGTAAAGGGTTCCGAGAGTTCTCACCGCAAGTAGAGGGGGAGCTCTCCGAGAGTTGTGATGTTGCATCATCCTCGCCAGTGTAAACGACTTTCCCCAAGCTCTCGGCAAGTGCTCTCAACTATTCAAGAAAATTTGTATTTGCCGAGAGTAAAATATGGAGTAACACTCTAAAAATTGGACTAACAAGGAGTTTGCAAACTTGTTAGTGCATATGAGTTGCATCCAATTCTTTCACATGGGACATTCAAAGCATAGATTTCAAAAATAGAACAAAATAAACGGTACCAGGAACTGGCACATACTTTCTCACAAACATATTTAAATTATTAAACAGATTCACTGTGACTTGTAGGGTGGGGTGGGAGAGGTGATTTTTTATTTAAGTTGGAGATTAACTAATAACTATTATTATTATTATCTAGAGAGAAAACTATTCGATCGATATCGAACAAATTTGCACCAAACACGTCAATTAGGTCTTTATAGATGCACGAAAAAAGGTTGTGAAAATTTTTGAAAAACAACCCCCTTTGTGGCCAAAAACACCCCACAAATCAGTTATTATTATTAGCTAAACGAGAATTTTTAGAAAGATGCGGTTTTTTGCATATGGTAGGGCACATTATAAAGGCTACAAACAAGCCAAATTTTATCAAAATCGTTAGAGCCGTTTTTTTATAAAAAAATAATAACTGATTTTGTGGGGTTTTTTTGGCCAAAAAGGGGGTTGTTTTTCAAATTTTTTCAAAACCCTTTTTCGTGCATCTATACAGGCCTACTTGACATGTCTGGTGCAAATTTGGTTGAAGTCGATTAAATAGTTTCCTCTCTAGCTTTGTATACATACACACATACAGACATACAGACATTTAGTAAAAAACACTTTTTTGGACTCAGGAGGTCCCAAAACGGATATTTCCACAAAAATCTCAACATAGATTTTTTTTTGCTATCACTATACTTTCTCTATACTATAGTATAGTGAGAAAGTAAAAAGAGTTGTGATTGAGAAATTGGCAACAGAATTCGGCCCATGAAATCAGTAGGAAATTACATAATTTTAAGAAATCAGGTAAGTTTATTTCACAAATTTACATTTTTATAAACAAAACAACATTATAATACCTACATTCATTATCAATTATTTTTAATAATCATGTTTTCATTTTAATTACAGGTTTCTCAAGAACTTAATAAGTCAAAAAATAAAACGGAAGCGGTACGGAAAAAATCCCTCCCCCCTATTTTTCAGCATTGAGTTTGTCCTTGCAAGCTGCTGAGACACAATCTAATCCGTTATGTTTTTCTTCAGATTTTTTCCTTTTGGTTTTAAAAGGTCTATTAAATTATTACCTGCATATGCCTATTATATTAGGCTAACTTTAAATTCACATAGAGTAGGCCTACAACGCCGTAAATTTACTCCCCCCCCTCCCCGGCTGATATAAAAAGACGACGGCCTTTTTTTAGGAAATAAAGTGCTTCCAAAATAAGTTAATTGATGTTACCAATTTATATATGTTTGCAAACTTGAAACCTACTGTGACTAGAGACTATGAGTCAGAACTTCAGGTTATTTTTTCCGTTTGAAAATATACTGATGCAACGAATTCGGGCCATTGTTATAGGCCTACACATCGGATTGATTCGATGTATCCAATCGTTACTATCCAAGTTAAATCACTGTCAGAAACTGTGTAAACTGTCTGAAACGTTCTCTCGAGAGTTGGCACAGCGAGTAGCTCTCCGAGAATGGATTGGGGTGAATTTCACTCTCCCGTGTAGAGGGCTCTGAGAGTAACTATCGAGAGCTCTCTGCGAGTTCCTCTCACGTCTAAACGTAGCTCAAGGAAAATTTGAAGATAGATGTGATTGAGGAACCTGCTCTATGTAAAAAAAGACTATTTCATTAAGATGTCAAGAATTTGGTCCATCTTCTTGGGTTCGCCATTTTGAATATAACTTTTTTTTTTAATAGGAAAGTGGTCATGTGATACATCATTTCAATGTCAAATTTTAAGACGAAATCGTTGATGAAAACCGCACATCCATATCTCAAACCGTTCTGATGATATTTGCGTTTATTTTCATCGAATCATATCATTTAATGTAAAAATGAAATAAAAGTAGCCTACATTAAACTTTTTACCCATCAAATTGTAATGTTGAATGAAATTAAACATTATCAAATCGTAAGTTATTAATTTAATGTACATCAGTTTTAACTTTAACAATAGTGAACAAAAATCATAATAAACATTTATTGTACCATAATCTTTACATTTAGTTTGGTGTTGCTTTTTTCATGTGTATTGAACATTGAATTTTCATGGGTAGGGATTTTTAATTTATTATTTTTGTACCTTAGGTCACACTATAAGAGTCACTGCGGTAGCTCGTCTTTCCTATGGAAATTTGCTAATAATGACAGTTTTTGCCATGATGGACTATATATAAAACAGAATATTTGATAATAGAGCAACAATTAGTAATTAAAATAATCGTTTAGACCCTCGAGGATTTTCTACTATTTAAAAGTTTTGTTAAAACATTACCGGTAACCGTTTAGTAAATTATCCATCCCCAAAAATATAGAGTGTTATAAATTTATTAAGTTTATATTCAGTGGGTTGACTTTCCGAAAACATGTAATTTGCAGCTAAATTTCTAGATAGCATAACAAATTTTAATCTTAATTTTTTAATTTGTAATAGGCCTACCCATAAAGGACAGGGAATGTCCTATCCTTATACTGTATATTATTTCTCAAAGGCGTTTTTTTTTTGTGGTAATGTCATATCTACCTTAATTCTTTATCAAAATTAATGATTCAAACACAATAATTTTAAAGCTCATGTTCTCCGCTATTGACAAAAAATAGACAAACAGCTTAAAATTAATGTTTTCGTTACAAAAATTGATGAAAAAAACTTTTGTAACAGTTTACAAACATCTTGTAACAGGCGCCATCTTTCAACAATCTGTTTAACTAACATGACAGCTGTTTACATTCTATATGCAAGTGTAATCTATCACACAAATCAATCAGTTTAATCAACACAAAGCGTTATAAATCGTTATAAACTGTTGCTGTTAACCAACATAATTAAAATAAACGTAACTAACTAAATTAAGTCAGCGTATTAAATCATTTAAGTATGCTGTCAGGAGAACTTGCGAAATTTTCTCCTCAGCTAGTTTAGTTTAATGTTATTGAACCAAAAGTTATATTCTAATTTGATCAATTTAGCTGCTGCTAAATCAAACATGTCATTGCTGAATAAATATTTGTTGTATATATAGGCCCTATGTCCCTAGCAGTTAAATATAATACAATACGGTATGTATATTAAAATCTCTATTACTTAATTGGTGTAAATACTACTATTGGTTTAACTTATTCTGTAACTAATATTATATTATTTAAATATTGTCAAATTCTTTTTCACAGAAAGGCTCTGTGTGTAACCCATCATTTTACATGGTTTTATACCAACACTAGCAATACCACCTATAGGTGGTGTTGACACTAGGCGGTGTAATGTTGACATAGTTTGATGACTTTGTGTGCTTCATTGCTGCAGTTCTTATTTTTCCACGCCAGTATCACATTTTTAAATATACTGTTTGTATGTTTTCATGCAGATGAACCAACTAAAAATAACAAAAAAGAAATATATTATTGTCTGTCAAAAAAGAGTAGGCCTATCTTAGTTTTTTGTTACTCTCATTCCACATAGGTCAGTCATTCTCAAAATATTAAATGTACAAAATTTCTTTTTAGCTATAGTTAGGCCTACCATACATACAAAAATATGCATTTAGATTTGAGAACCGTTTTCCTTTCAAAGTAAAATACACAGTACAATGTTTCATTTAATTAAAGTATAAAATTGTTTGATTTTATTCATTAGTTCTAACCAATTGCATTATAAAGTCTTTACTTTATCAGGGAAACATTATTTTAAAATAAGCAAAATCATAAAATTTAAATTACCTATTCAAAAATGTATGATTATAAATAATGATTTGCTATTTACGGTTTCTCATATTTGTACTTATTTTTAAAACTTTCAAAATATTGTTTTTTGTGTGGCGGATCAGAAATAACCCACAGTGTTAAGTATTATATAAATATAAGTAAGAAGAACCCATTAATTTAGGTGCAGTAAACTTACAAAAACCACATTTTTCAATAAACTGTTAGAGAAATAATTTCTAACAAGCAAGCATTAAAATTATATATTTTAAAATGTTTAACCTAAATATCATTATTATCAAACTGTTTTAGTAATAGTTTTAGAATGTAGCAATATGAATGTCTTAATTGAATACTACATTATAATTAAAGATTAGAACCAATGTCGGAAATCAATCATAGACTAATATAATTAATTAGACATTAATATTTGTATTAAAGTGTGGGTGTGAGAGTGAGCTGACTGCCCAGACCTTGTTGAGCAGGGATCCATAACTTGGTTCATAGACTATCTGGGCATGAGCAAAACTGCTGCAGCAAATCAATAATTTATGAAAACCTTGGAAAAGCTAACATTTTTTCTATTTTAGAGCTTCTGCAGGAGATGAGACTAAACAAGTAACAGTAAGCATCTGATTGTTAAAAGGAAGATTTGACACTTTTAAAAATTTAAATACCTAAAATATTAAATTATTTCAATATAATGTGAATAGTTAGGCAGTATAGGCAAGATTTGTTATCTTTAACTGTTTAAATTTGTCTATATAAACCACTAAACAAATGTCAAAAACAGTAAAAAAAAATGTAAATAAACTTAAAACCCATCAGTAACATGTAACATTAGGAATGTTGTGGAACATTAGTAACATTACTATTACATTAGGGCAAAAATACTATTTATTGTTTTTATTTGTTAATAACAAATTGTAAAATATATTATTTAGAAAGAACATAATTGTTTTTGAAAACTTTACCTATCAGAGTAATTTATGTATTACATTGTATTTAACTTGGTGTTTCTGGACAAAAGGTCAATACTGCAAGACGTGATGGGAGACATCATAAGCAAAAAAAGTTTCATGGATATTCTGTTGAGAAATAAAACTCTGTCGGTATGGATTTTTCACGAAAATATTTATAAATTGTAACTCGTTTGAGATATTCACTTGGAACATCTAACAAGTGTGTAAAAATATAAGTCTTGATTGTGTATTGAGTTAAAACAAAATTGGTAGTTTTTTCAAAATGATTGTTGATAAAAAGTTTACAAGAGTAGTTGGTAGGATGTGTTAAATGGTTTGAAAATAATATAAATCACAACTGCACAGTGTGGTACATTATTAGAAGAGCATGTCCTCGAGGTTGATTTGTCATTATATTGGGTTGTGTACAAATAAAGGTACCGTACAAAAAGAAGACTAATTGATGAGAAATGTCCAACCACTTCTTTATTATTTCTTCATATCAATTTCTCAGCCAATTTTAAAGCTAAGACATGAAGTTTGTTATTGCCATAGAACTTGATTGCTAGTAAATACTCCGAAAGTAAAAGGGTGGTGAGCAAGAGTTGATTCCCATTTTGTAACAATTTAGTTACATTTCAAAGAGCTCATTTTAAAATTGCAGTTTTTCCATATATTTATTAAAGAGAAGTCGTGAAGGCCCCATAAGAAAAAGGACGTTCTCTCCTTTGCCGCTAGAGTTCCTTGTGATCCATTTTGAAGCTTCTTTGTCAGATATCAAGGTGGATAAAGACTACAGGAAAAATTAAACAATTACTTTGCATTGTTGGAATATCAACATAGATTATCCCGGACATTTCTAAAGCTATCAACATAAAATTTTACATACTCATAAAACTTGCTTTCCCGGACATGGTCCGAGAGTCAAATATGAAAAATATTTGTTTATATTATTACTAAATTTGTATCTATATATATAAAAGTCAAATCCACTGACTCACTGATCACGATTTCTCAAAAACTACTGAACGGATTGGAACGAAATTTGGTATGTAGCTTCCTCTATTGCCACAGGTGTTCACTAAGAAAGGTTTTAAAAAATTCGAAATTTTAGGAGGGGTTCGGGGGGTGTCAAAGTTACTAAATCACGATTTCTCTAAAACTACTGAACGGATAGGAATTAAATTTGGTATGTAGCTCCCTCTAGGGCCATAGGTGCTGATAAGAAAGGGTTTCAAAAATTTCGAAATCTTAGGTTTGGGGGTCAAAGTTACTAAATCATGATTTCTTCAAAACCACCAAACGGATTGGAATGAAATTTGGTATGCAGCTTCCTCTAAAGCCCTAGGTGCTCGCTAAGAAAGGGTTTTTAAAAAATTCGAAATTTTAGCGGAGGTTTGGGGGGTCAAATTTACTAAAAATCGCCACAAGAAATAAATACACAGTGTAATATATTTATTGATATAATATATTTTTTGTTAATATAAATTTAACATTGATTTGTCTATCTCTGCAAAGCCGGATCGAGCCAGCTAGTAAAGTTATACTTACAAATGACCAGTTTTTATAAAATGTTTTGGCTGAAATTTGAGGAAACAAAACTGAAACAATCTAAAAATTGAGACAAAAAATAAATAACTAAAAACTGCCTAATTATAGTTTAAAAAATCTACAAAATGTAAAAAAATATTTATGAGATAGGTGGAATGATCTATAATTCTTGCACTTAATAACGTCATGAATACTAATGAAGCTTACAATTTATTGTAGTTTTAAGGGCATCATTTAAAAAAAGTAATATTCTCAAAATCTAATATTTTTAAGTTGTTATAAAATTAGTTGTGCAACTATTATAGTTACAGTTATTGCAAACATTTCAATTGACACTAAAATAAGCACTTAAAAACTTTGTGGTTAATTTAAATTTAATTTATTCACAATTATATTTCCAAGTGAATATTTCAAAATGTTTGTAATAAAAAACATACATTGATAATAGCTGGAAACCAATCATGCCTCAATAAAATGGCCAGGAAACTGTTTGGTCTTTGTGATTAAATAAATATTTCAAAGAATAATCCTATGTGAACCTTTCAATTAAAAAATATATTCAACTGTCAAACTAAATGCTATTTTGTTGTTATTGATTTGTTGAACATATGCCGCCATTATGTCGTGTTAAAAACAATACATGACATATTGGGAATATAAATCAACTCCAGTTATCAAATATGTAGAATTATAGGAACGTGCCTACACAAGTGACAGCTTACGGAGCAATCAGGACACTAAAGAAACATGTTTTTAATATATACATGATATATGATAGCAGATATCCAATTAATTTTATACCAACAAAATTCAACATTACCAGATAATTCAAATAGAGAATAAATATATTAACACCGTATATTCTTATTTTCATTGTTTTTTATACATATATAATTTTAACATGCACATTTTTATAAAACACCTTGATTTTTTTTTAAGAACTTTGTGGAGTAGATTATCAATTTTTAATGATGTTATTCATTAAAATAACACAGAGAATTTTAATCAGTTATATTTTTCAACTGTAATGAATCAAGTACCTATTAGGTTTGACTTAATTTACAATATGATAAAAACAGTTATGATCATAATACCGTTAAAATGTACCGGTAATTAAAAATATCACTATAATAATATGAGTACAATATGAGGAAACATGATTATTTATAGTGCTGTCAAATAATAATAATTATAGGAGTGAAAAACACATCAGAACAGAGATTACATCATAATGTGTAATGGTTTTACCTTAGCATTAAAAGTAGGATAGTAAAGTATAATATACAGGATGACCCACAAGGACAAGATTTTAGGAGACGATTCTGCTACTAAAAATAAGAAAAAGTCTAATAAACATAGGTCCGGAAATGCTTAGTTTTCGAACTATCCAACATTTGGTTTTTTTTAAGCCAATAACTCGGTTATCTTTTGAGCTACGGGAAAAATAAAAAACTGCTTTGTTTGTAATTACAAAAATTAACTTTTTTTCTTTAGTAAATTTGTTTTGTAAAGTTAGCGGTTTTAGAGTTATTGACATTAAACATTTTAAATGACCGCCATTTTTAAAGTATACAAAAGCATGTTTGTGTTTTTCTGCAAGGGTAAAAGGTTACATAACAAATATGTACATAAAATTTGAGGTGAATATCTTTTATATTTCCAAAGATATTAAGTGTTTAGTAAAAACTAAACATTTCTGGGCCTATGTTTATTAGATATTTTTTTCTTATTTTTAGTTGTAGAATCGTCTCCTAAAATATTTAACTTTCCTCGTGGGACACTATGTATATTATATTTTTTTTTACTTTTTATGTGAAAAAGAAATTTAATTTATATATAAACCGGAAAAGTATGGTCTAACCCAACGTGCTAGGCGCGGTACATAGGGGGCACAATAAACCAAAGGTTGATGTGCAAGGAGGCTTTCTCAAAGGAGGAATCCACCCCAATATAATCTAATCTAATCTAATGGTCTAACCTCATGCCCAAAGAGTTCCGTAACGTCAGATGTCCTTAAAATTTTACCAAAGTGACATTATTAGCAATGCATTAACAGTCTTACACTCAATATAACTATGACTTGAATTAATATATTATACATTTGTGATGGAGGCTAGTGAAAGGTCATGACTTCCAAGTACAGTATTGGCAGTAGGAATACCATTTGAATGGAAAAAACATTGAAAATAGCTCGGGACTGCTATAGTTTTTCTGTACAACTATAGGTACCTCTAACAGTGCTGTTTTTTGTCAAAATTTTAGCTGCAGAGTTTCCGTGAATAGTGGGGATGAGTTTTGTTTGAGGGGAAGCTTATTATTTAAAATTTTTTTTCAAAAAGTTTGGATTGAATATAGTTTTTTAGTCAAGTACTTTATATAAATACCTCTACACTACGGACAGTTTAAAAAAAATTGAGCTAAATTACTGTCGGAAGGAGAGAGAGGGGAATGGGGTTTTGAGCAACATTTTTTTTAATACCTTGAAATCTACTTATCACAAAATCAAAAAAAAAAAAAAATAGTTTTGTTATCCTTAAATTAAGCCTTTTTTAATGACAACTCACACGGCAGTATCATAAAATATATATTTTTTGAGATGCCAAACATTGGCCCCCAAAATTTACAGTTAAGTATTTTTTAGTTCTGATTAAAGGAAGAGACAGACAAACGGCTTAAATTATAAGGTAAGGTATCAGAAAAAAAATTTCATGTCTAAAAAGAAAATTTGAATGAAATAGTTAACCGTGGGTAAGAATATTAGCTATACTAAACTCTTTACATCATGTCTTAAGAAGACAAATCGAGCATAATTATCTATCTATAAATATAACTTTATATATGGCTATCAAGGGAAGGGCCTGGGCCCCAGGCATTGTTGAGCAGTGAGATCAATACACTGCACAGAGACTGCCTGGGTTAGGGGGAGGAAGAAAATGAGCATGAGCACAGAAGAGTTTATAATATTAGTCAATAAAATAATTTCATTATATATGTATAGTTCAGGGTGTGGTTTTAATGTAGATTATATAAAAGTAATTTAATTTATTTATGAAATAAGGTGGCAGCAGTTACATATTATCAATTCTAGACAAATTAATATACATGGTGCTCACAAAAAAACATATTTACAACTCAGTAAGATTAATTCCGAAAAGAGTTATCTTCCATTTATTGGTGTAAAACTCTTAATCATTCGAGTCTCTGTTTTGAGAAGTCTGAATTTGCCACGTTTACCAAGAAGAGATTCAGCCGCAATTTTAAAAATTCATGACATTTTTGGACTCTAACAGTTTTACTCTGATTTCTCATAAAAAAGCTTTTAATCGAAACAGGAACTATTTTATGTAGAGCAGTAACTTATTTGTAGATTGAGTACTAATACTTTATAATTCAATCAAAAAGGAAGTATGGTATGTCATAATCGTAAATTTGTCCAACTTATTGAAAAATTAACTTATTTTATCAAGTATAAAATTATAATATCTCAGAAATGACCAAATTTATCACAAAAAATCATAGAATCGAAGCTGTACATTACCAAATCTTCTTTAAATAGTCCACAAAGATGTTAGAAAAAACATGAAATAAGGGAAATTTTGTGTTTTGTAGAATTTGTTTACCTCTTCTGCCAATATACAATTTATCAAATTTTATACATTATAGATACATAGTGCCTCAGTACCTCTTCTGCCAGTATACAATTTATCAATTTATCCCTTAAACACCATAGTTATATATCTTGAGGATGTCTTTTTTAAATGAACCACCATTGGTATCTCGTAAACTATAAATCTGACAGCAAACTTTAAATGGGGGACCTTCCTTGTTTTTGGAGAAATTAAAAAATATTTGTTAAAGGCCGCCATTTTCCAATATGTTGGTAAACTTTCAAATTTCTTATGGAATACCCTTTATTTAATGATGATTTTGGATTTTACAAGTTATTTTAAGAGTTTTTTGTTCTTGGTGTTTTCTAGACAAACAAATAACTTTTTAAAATCAACAATTAATTGTTTCTTTTAAACCATAAAGAAGAGGAATTAAGTTGAAAAATGAAGTTGATAACAGATATTCAATATCAGCTGTTCATTCTCATTGTTGTTTATCAAAAGCAAATATCAGCTGATTCAGAATCCAAAATCGTCATAAAATAAAGGGTGTTCCATAAAAAAATTCAAAAGATGGCCTACAATTTCCAATATAAAAACATTAAAAACTGTACTTTAAAATGAGAACTTGCTTATGAATCAGAGGGCTTTCGATAAGTAACAATTTGCAACAATGAGAATGAAAAGCTGATATTGAACATCTGTTATCAACTTCATTGTTCATGTATGACAAATTTGTAGTTTTGTCTCTTAGTTCCTTTGTATTATGGGTTTACAAAATTAACAAAAAACACATTTGTTGATTTAAAAAAGTTATTTATTTGTCTAAACAATGCTTTATTAGTGTTGAGAGCGTTTTCATTGGTTCAAAACTTCCCATACAAAAATATCTTCCACTTAGATAGGGTGTTTTTAAACTTTACTCCCCTCTAACTTTAAAACAGTCGGTTGTATAAAAAAAAAAAATACCAAGAACAAAAAAGTCTTTTAATAACGTGTAAAATACAAAATCATCATAAAATATAGGTGTTCCGTAAGAAATTCGAAAGTTGACCGCCATATTGGAAAAAAATGGCGTCCATTTACAAATATTTTAACTACATATTTTTTAATTTCTCAAAAAACAAGGAAAGGTTCCCCATTTAAAAGTTTGCTGTCAGATTTATAGTTTACAAGATACCAATGGTGGTCCATACATCAATGTAATGGCGAAGTGTTTAAGCGTGACTTCCTCACTAATAATTTACCTGTAAAAAATTATTTAAATCACTGTGTACTTGAAAGTTGCAGGAACACTTACATGGCATATGCATTTTAAAAACAAATGGCATAACTACAAATTACAATAAGATCGAGATTTATTGTTTTATTGCCTAGATATATAAAATGTTTTGCAAAATTTCGGAAGGCACATCAAAGAAACAAAGTTTTTACAATTATATACATTAAATAAACAGTATCAGTTAATTGACACAAACTTTCTCCCAACTTATTGTAGTCAAAATAATATTGTTTTTAATCATTTTATTTACTACTTTTTAGAACAAAACAAAAAATAATATTCTACCTACGTACTGCCACGCGCAAACCTCTCTTTTTCGGGATCACAGGGTTTTCGCCCCACGTTCGGGAGCCACTTGCCTCTGAATTGTGTTATTTACCAGTTTATTTACACTATTGTTTTCATCTTAGTTCTTGGCTTGTTTCCGAATTTGTTTATTACACAGTACTTCATTTTAGTTTTTGGTTTGTTACCGAACTGGTTTACTTTTTTGTATTTCATTTTAGCCTTCGGTTTGTTTCCGAACTTGTTTACCTTACTGAACTTTGTTTTTTGAAGAGGTTTCCTCACCTTAGCATTAATTCCACGTTGGCTATTTCTCACAAATCTCCCTTTTTTAATTACTTGCTTAATTCTCCTTTTATTTATTTCTATTGATTTACAGACCTTTTGTGTTAAACCCCCTTTGCTTTCACGTATTTCTTTCAACGTTTCCAGCTCCCTAGATCGCAGTATTTCTGAACGATCCTTTAAGTTTTGGTTGCCCTGATTTTCTCCCTTCAGTAACACCTCACTTAAACCTTGGTTATTCCGTATCTTTTTCATCGGCTCTAACCCTTTAACACTCATCTCTCCCTTACTGAAATTTCCTAACTCATAACCTTTGGAATTTTTACTTTTGGTTTGTTCGCCTTTCCTACAATTTTGTTTTACGTCTATCTTGGTTTTAATAGACAACAGACATGCCCCTTTCTCTCGCATACCCGGATTTGGATCACCGACTTGTTGAATGATTCCACATTTCATCAAATCTCGTTTAAAGTTGTTATTAAAACGGTTTTCTTCGTCCAATCTCAATTTCTTTACTCCTATGAAATTTTTCCTATTTCCCTCTATCTGTTTAACACTTTGTTTACTTTTAACCTCCTCCTTTGTTTTAAAATTGATTTTTATTTCTTCCCCTTTAATTATGACTTTTAAAAATTCTTCTTCTAAATTGATTTTAGCTTTTAGCCTATTTAGCATATTACATCCTAATATAGCTTTAGTTGTTAATTTTGGCACTATTAAGAATATACCTTCTATTGTTTTGCCTGCAAAGTTTATGGGTATCATTGTTTGTTTGGCTACCCTTACTCTCCTATTTCCTATTGCCCCTACTACCTCTACATTCATTACTGGTAGCTCTAAAAATCTATAACCCTTTACTTTTAACTGCTCAAAATACTCCGCTTGAATACAGGAATATTCTGCCCCCGTGTCCAGTTCAAGACACAATGAACTTTCATGAATTTTGACCTCTACCTCCGGACATTTGATCTTATCTTTTGGTAAATAGGTGTTATTTGGCTCTTCTAATAACTCTTCCCTAATATTCAATGAAATATTCTGCAATTTAAATTGTAAATGGCTCCTTTTATTATTTATTCTCGCGGTCCCTGATTCCGTATACTTATTTTGTACCTTTGATTCCAATCCTTCATTCCCAGAGACCAACTTCGTTAGTTTTTTGGACTAGGTTTGGGATTTTGATTTGATGGAATAGGTTTCTTAGGGTACTGGGTTTGGCTTGTGCTGGGTTGATTCTCATAGGATCTGGGGTATGGGTGTTTAGGAAGGTTTCCAGAGTCCGTATTACGCGTTGGTTGCCTTTCTAGGTTCCCTTGGTTTCGCGGATATTCATCTCTAGTGTCTCGCCTATTTTCCCTCTCCATTGCCTCAAAAGCTCTTAAAAGCTCTATAGCCTCTTCAAAACTTTCGCTTGGCTTTCCTACGCTAGCTACCCGTATTCTCTGGTTAAAATGCCTCAACAATCTATTGATTACAAATTTCTCCGGAATAGCAGGTTCTAAATACCGGGCCTTTGTTACCATTTTACAAAAATATTCTACTCTTGTCATAGAACCGCGGTCATTATATCTCCCATTCTCTATTTGATTGCGCAAAATTTGTTGTGCCTGGTAGCCCCAGAAATTCTCTAAAAATTTTGCTCTAAATTCCCCATAGTTTGTGCTATCCCTCTTTACAATGGACCACCAATCTATTACTGCACCTCGCAAGTATTTCTCGATTATTTTTAATTTTTCTTCGCCTTCTAACACAGGGTCTATCTCATTAAAAAGCTCTTCCATATCCGTTATAAATTTCATGGGACTTTCCTTTGGTGTACCCCAAAATTCTTGGACTTTGTGCTCCCCTTCTTTACTAGCATGGATATAAACTACGCGCTTTTCTGCCCCTGCCACACCATGGGCTGTGCTAGAACTCCTAACCCTTTTTTCTAATGCTTTAACTGTCGTTTCTAATTTCTTTTCATTAGCTTTTACTTCTTCTATTCTATCCCTATTTGTTCTTCCTAACTCTTTAATCTGTACAATGTCTTCTTTTATGTCAGCGATCTCTACTTCGCAATGGTCAACTCTGCCCTGAATAAATTCCATCCCTTTCTGTACCTCTTCTCTTATTCCCCCTACGGCTCCTAAAATTTCATCGCGATGTTTTTCCTCCCTAGCTTCGCGTTCTTTCTCCCTAGCTTCGCGTTCCAATTTTTCAGCTACCCGTTCTTGCTCTTTTATTAACTCCCTATCTTCACGTTCTTTCTCCCTAACTACCCTTTCCTGCTCTTTTACTAACTCCCTGGCTTCACGTTCTTTCTCCCTATCCTCCCGCTCTTTCTCTTTGGCTAACATTACTTTTAACAATTTTTTAATCTCCTCTTCCTCCCCTTTTTTCTGTCCGCTTGGAGTTGCCATTGTTTATGATTTTAAAAAAAATTTGTTAAATTTCCCTAATCTTTTATATTCTAAATTAATCACTCTTATTACTACACTTCTTACAATTACTCTTATATTTACCAGGTCAGCTACCCTCAGATCACTTTTAACTGTTCGTTCGTTGTCTCAGTGAGAAATAATTATTTTAAACTTTAAAATATTATTTGTCCCACGAGCCAACGCGTTGGGCGCCACTTGCCACGCGCAAACCTCTCTTTTTCGGGATCACAGGGTTTTCGCCCCACGTTGGGCGCCACTTGCCACGCGCAAACCTCCCTACCCTCTTAATTTTTTCAATAAACACAACCTTTTGTTGTTAACTTTAACACTTTCCCTCATCAAATAACACCCAAGTGTTTTCAGGCCTTATTTGACGTTGTTCCGTTGTACTACCCCGTTAGAACAATTTGAGAGGTTTGGCGAGGGCAAGAAAAGGAAAACTTTTTGTTTCCTATTCTTAAGTTTTTTAAATTTAAATTAGTTAGACCTTTTTTGTCTTTTGTGTAGTACACTAGCTCAATTCTAGACTCTTTTTCGGGATCGTTCCCTTTGGAGTTAAATTTGTAGTGATCCGTGAATAACTCACCTGCTGACTTAATTACACTAGAGCACTGAATGGTTTTAGGATTAATTTGATTGGATTTGTAA
>JAGFPH010007242.1:17503-28644 GCA_018207615.1 Philaenus spumarius | reverse complement strand
CTTTATAATTTAAAAGTAATAACTCAGTGCAAATTTCAGGTAATATGTCACGCTGAACATGTCATTACAGACATTCAGAAATATTTACTAGTTTCAAGTACCTGTATATATTGACCATTTACAGAAAAAACGTTTAAATTAAGAATTTGTACTATTTTAAACCCTGTATATGAATATTTATTTGTTGTATCATATATTTTTTTAAACTAAATGGTTTATTTATTTGATGATTAAAATTATTGTTTAAACAATAATATTTCAATAATATACGAAGAGTCCAAAGCAAAAAGGACGATAGTCACTTTTGGCTCATTTTCTGTTTATTATTGGTATTACCATTTACTATATAAGTACTCATGCTAATATAGTCAATGGTATTACTGTCTTTTTTTATAGAAAGTTGTACAAAAAAGATGAGAGTCAGTTGCCTTGGCTACAATAAAGATGATAGTCAAGAAAATCAACTGTTTGTTATTGTTTTCTACAAACTAGCAAACCAGCAACATAACCCTACTTTGTGCTTATTCCTGGTAGTTTACCGAGTGCAGTTTAGTATAGTTGAGTGTAGTTTATTGTTTATTAACCAGACCTTTGCAGTAATTTGGTACATAAATAAAATTGTACAATTATGAAATCATTTGACATAGTGAATTAAAAAACGGCAAATAAATCTTACTAGCATATCAACAGAAGATCTTAAATAAACCTTTTTTATGTACGTAGTTTATATGATATTAGGCTACCAAGTGTAGTTTATAAGATATTAGGCTACCAAGTGTAGTTTAAAAGATAAATTACTACTTACATATTATATCCCGCACAATTTTTCGTCAAAATAACGCAACAAATATTTTATTAAAGAGAAAAATGTTTTTATTATAAGGTATTATAAGGTAATTGCATCCTTTCATTTTGTCAAAAGAAGTTAAAAAACGAAAACTTAAAATATCTCAAGCAATCACAGGATCTTAAAGTACAAGTTTAAATTCAACCATTCTCAGTTAGAAGTCTTGTTTTAAGTGCCATTATAATTTTAAGTTCAAAGTAATTTCTTCTCAAGGGACGTGATTAACGCTTATAGCCTCTTGAAAACAGGCTTGAATGGAAATTACAAACCTTACTGAAATATTTCATGATTCTTCTTTGAAGGTAAAGTACAGGTTCTCGCAAATTTAAAAGAATACATATTTTATCTCCACTTTATCACCTGTCATTATAGAGAAATATTATTAAAATCTAAAAGTTAAATATTTCCAAATATATTTTTATTTATTGCCCTTGATATTTTTCGGTACTATTATCTTATGAAATAATTTTAATTAAGGGATGTTTTTAGATAGTCGTCCAGTTAAATTAAAACCGGCGGTATTGAATTATGTGCCAATAAATGGAATTTAAAATATTCATAAGAATGTATTTCCCTATTAATTTGTCAATAATAGTATACGTTTTAATACGTGTATGTATTTTATGAAGCTCATTCCGTTATAGCAATAACATTTTGAAACACGATTTTCAACCTAAAAAGATAAATGTTTTAATTTATTTAGTTCGTTTTCCAAAATGATTGTTAAAACTGAAATAGTAAACAATGTGGATACTATTTGTAGAGATTTGTAAACACTTTGTTGATAAATGTGGGCATTTACATTGAATGACTGACTGCACATAAAAAGCATGTAATTATTTTAAAAGCATATTGTAGAATTAAATCCTGAAACAATTAATAACCATAATAAAAAACAGATTAAAAAAGAATTGTATGTTAAAATATTATTTGTGTACTTATTAAATAAATAATTTAATGCAATATAATGCGTATGATGTAATAAATGTTGCAGCATAAGTGAAAATCACAACCTCTCAGATAATGTCAATTTGCTTACCTTATTGAACGGCAAATATTTAAAAATGAAAATTTAATAAATGTAAATAATTTCCTTCTTCTTTTTTTAAACAAAATATTACGGCCATGGTGTTTTAAATCATGTATCTTCCTTTTTTTAAATACAATTTTGAAACGGATTACAAAAATATGATTTTATATTATTAAAAATTTTTATTTTTTTTCAATGAGGTACAGAATTATTATTTGTAAATAGTATAATTGAGTTTAGCTTTACCATAAAAACGTCAATAACTTATAAAACATAATATTTTGTATTTAGTGAGTAACTATATTTTATTAAATGTTTGATCCTAATGTTTAAATAACTAATAAAGGTCAATGAAATAACATTTGGAAACAACCAAATGTAAATAGATTACTTACATCAGCCTAAACCTTACCGTATGATGATTTTAACGGAAATGTAAATAATGTGGATACAATTTGTAGACATTTAATTAATTTGGATACAATTTGTAGACTTTTGGATTGACGTTGTTGATAAATGAAGACATTTACAATTGAATAACCCCACATAAAAGGCATGCAATTATTTTAAAAGAATGTTGTAGAATTAAGTCCTGTAATCATTAATAACCATAAATAAGCTGATTTTTTACAAATATTATTTGGAACTTACTAAATAAATAATTTAGTGTAATATAATGTGTATGGTATAAGAAATGTAGCAGCATAAGTGATAATCACTACCACTCAGATAAAGTCAATTGGCTTACACTTATTAAACGCCATTTATTTAAGTAAGACATTCTTTAGTGAAATATAGGCTATAAAAGGAAGGTAGTATATGATACATATTTATTTTTCTAAGTTTGACGTATTTACATACCCACAGCGTGAAATATAGGAGAACGATATATTTACATCATCCACTCTATTTAAAATAAATATAAAAATTATGTTTTTAAATTTAGTTGATATTCTATACATTTAAAAAAAAATATTATAATAATGTTTGTGTTATTATTTTTATTTTTACACTATTCTGATTGGAAAAAGCATAAGCTTAAATACATTTTTAAGTCAAAATTACTATAACTATATTCACGTAATTTTCATTTCTACTATTTTATAAATGTTAATTTTATTTTCATATACGCTAAGTTTTAACAGTTCGTAATAATCTCTACGTAAAATTACTGTATACTTTACTACAGTTCGGGTGAAATATTTAAGCGGAAGTATAAAGTAAATAATTTATAATTATTTAAACTGAAACATAAACTTGTTTATAATAAGATCGTTAAATCTTGTAATAAATCTCAGGTCAAATTTAAAAGACATAAACACTTCAATTTATAAAACCCAGAGATCCATTAAAGTGTTTTTATGTAATTTGATGAAAGAAGGATTTTCACTTTACATAACATGTGTGCCATATACCAATTTTAACGTGTATTTGAAAAACCTCTAAAATGTTTGTTAACAAATGTACAGTATATATAATTTATTTTTGAATGCATACTAAATAAGTATCAGGTCTTCTAAATAAAAATTGAGCTTGACTTTTGAATAAATTTTTTGATTTTTAAACAATTTGAATAGTTTTTTACTATTTTAAAGCCTATAATATAAAGAAACTTTTTGGGTATGGAAAACCATTTGCTGGTTTTGACAAAAAAAAGTTATAAAGTTACATTTAAAAATATATTTTTCAAACTATTTTTATTATTATAAAATTTTTTGAATTTAGTATTTTTATAGCTATAGTGTTTTCCATAAACAGAAATCTACTAAATATATCCAAGATAAAGTGGTAAAAATTTCAAAGGCCTAGGCCTAATACTTTACATTTTATTCAAACATAAGTACATCCAAACATGGAAAAAGTAAACTTTCGGGAATCGGAGTTCAAAGATTCAACACTGTGTAATCGAAAATTTCACTACCATTTTATTTTATTTTTATGAATACGAAAAATGAAAACAAAGGCCTAACAATTTGCACACATGCTCAAAAATTTATGTAAAATACAAAAATAAAATAAAATTGTTTTTCAAAAAATTAAAAAAATGCAGATTTTTGGTGGCGGATCGAATTAAACTCAAATAATTATATCATAAACATTATTATTTACTTGTAACTTTTGATAATATTAACCACCTAAGGGTTTAGATAATTATAAATTATTTAATGTGCCTATACATTGTTTTTTTTTTAATATATTATTATTGCCAGCAAATTTGTCTCGAGCAGATCAAGTTCGTGTCTCTCTCAGTGTCATTTAAAAACTAAAGCTATTAATTCCAATACCTATAGTAAATGTTTAACTACGAAATTAATCCAAACAACACTTTTAAACACAATTGATTTATACTAAACATTCCTAACAAAATTAATGTTGTTGTTTTTATGATATTTGAAATTATGTTACAATAGGAACAATCAACCTGATTTTGATAGAATAAACTTGGAACGCAAAATCTTACAACTATACGTTTATTAACTCAAACGCGTTTTTAACGACAAAGTCGCCATCTTCAGCTGCAATAGTCAAACTATAACAACTATAGTTAACTTTGTACTTATAGTTTGACTATTGTAGTTCGTGCATCACTGATGATGGCGATTTTGTCGTTAAAAAGCGTTTGAGTTAATAAACGTATTAGTTGTGAGATTTTGTGTTCAAAGTTTATTTTATCAAAATCAGGTTTATTGTTCCTTTGTAAATTAATTTAAAATATCATAATAACAACAACATTAATTTTGTTATGAATGTTTAGTATAAATCAATTGTGTTTAAAAGTGTTGTTTGGAATAATTTCGTAGTTAAAAATGTATTATATGTATTGAAATTAATAGCTTTAGTTTTTAAATGACACTGAGAGAGACAAGAACTTGATCTGCTCGAGACAAATTCGCTGGCAATAATAATACATTTAAAATAATTCAATGTATAGGCACATTAAACAATTTATAATTATCTAAACCCTTAGGTGGTTAATATTATCAAAAGTTACAAGTAAATAATTATGTTTATGATATAATTATTTAAGTTTTAGGCTATCCGCCACCAAAAATCAGAAATTTTTAGAATTTAAAAAAAAATTTTATTTAATTTTTTTATTTTACTTAAATTTCTGAGTATGTGTGAAAATTTTTAGGTCTTTGTTTTCATTTTTCGTATTTAAAAAAATAAAATAAAATGGTAGTGCAATTTGCGATTACACATTGTTGAATCTTTGAACTCCGTTTCCCGAAAGTTTACTTTTTCCATGTTTGGATGTACTTATGTTTGAATAAAATCTAAAGTATTAGGCCTAGGTCTTTGAAAGTTTTACAACTTTATCTTGGATATATTTAGTAGATGTCTTTGAATGGAAAACACTATAGCTATACAAATACTAAACTAAAAATTTTTTATAATAATAAAACAAGTTTGAAAAATATATTTTTAAATGTAACTTTATAACTAACTTTTTTGTAAAAACCAGCAAATGGTTTTCCATACCCAAAAAGTTTCTTTATATTATGTACTACAAAATAGTAAAAAGACTATACAAATTGTTTAAAAAACAAAAAAGTTATTCAAAATCAAAAACCTTAAAAATGAATAAAAAAAAATTAAAATTTTTAGTTTAAAAATACATAATTGTGCTGGGAAAATGTCCCCCCCCCCCAAATAATTCTTTTTAGTTGTACTAAACAGTATACAAAATAATTCAAATTTTAAACATTAAAAATACAAAAAAAGGAAATTTTTAGTGGCGGCCTTAAAAACAAATTAATATCTTTTGAATGGTGGCTGATAAATAGTTAAATATAGCATGCTTTATAAAGATTAAATTTGAAGAAAATAATCAAGCGATTTTCCCATGCTCATTTCAAAATGGCGGCAATCTGAACAATTTAAAAAATAAATTTATCATTTTAGGATTTCTTATCCTTAAAAAGCAAAATGGAACTTTATAGGAGCACTTGTGTAACCGTCTTACAGTCGAGCTTCTCCAAAATCAATTAGCGCAAAACGCTACATCAAACCCCTCGACGATACGACTTATACATGTATAAATAAAACATCGAATGGCAATATAATTCTTGTGTTTATACAAAACCGTATGGTAAATTTTGAAAAGGTTTTATTCAACCAAATAGAACCTCAAATAATACACTGTTAAATTTGAACTAAATTGTTGATGCGTATTTCCGCGAGAAATACAATTACTGTTCGCAACATCCAGGATTGGCCTGGAACGAAACTAGTATATTTTGGGAATTTGATCAGACTTGTCCCCGTAAATAACTCTAAAAAACTTAATACAAGGTCGAAAGAAACCAGCTTGTGCGGAAAACTCATACCGTAGTAACTTAAACACATTGTATACATATTTTTGTTCTAGTTGTGAAATTAACAGAAAATTAAAATGCTTCTGAGAAATGCTAAATTTATAGCCTAGAATTGAAGTTTGTATGGCCAAGAGCATGCAAATGATTATAGTATTACTAGATCTTTAATTAGTTATGCACTTTAAATATGAAAAAAATTCAAAGCTATTGGTATTCAATTTCCGTTTAAAACATTTGTTAACTTAATTTTTCGACCATGAAGTATTATATATTAGGTAAATTTACACTTTAAAAGTTACGACAGTTAGTCTTACAAAATTAATCGGTGTAATATTAACTATTGTAACTACATGTTTACAATAATAAAACAAATCAGCAAACCATTTCACTTTTAAATGCATATCCATTCTCGTGTTATACAGTTATAAGGTATAGGTTCTGATCTAAAAAAAAAAAAAACATTCAAATTGAAAAAGGCATACTATTTTCGAAAACCTTGAACACTTCTCATTAAATTTAAGTAACCAAATCTTTCATAATTGAAAAATATAAAGTGTATGCTTTCATACAAATATTGACAAAATAAAGCAAATTTAATAAATTTCCCATTGAAAAAAAAAAAAACTAAATATATCCTTTACAAGTTTGTAAGTGTTTTCATTTTGTTTATGCTCTGTAAAGGAAGTTTCAAATGTAGATAAAAATAAACCTATAACTTTCGTAAAATTTTAAGTTACGTTTGAAATATGTGGTTAAGTTTTGATAGTAAGGTAAAATGTATAAATCATTGACATTTTAAATCACTGATAATACATATATACACAAATAAAAAGGTGATATTTATTTACAAAGACACAGTCTAGTTTCCTTCAACATATCAAACCCAAAGTGGAGACGTAAATAGTTAAAACTTGTTATTAATGTTAGAATTGACCAAGCAAAATGGCAAAGGTAAAAAGTTTTAAAAAGGGAATTCTTAAATACAGATATATTTAAATAGCCTAAGTTTTACATGTGTACCAAAGTAGATATATTTTATGTTTTCCATTTTTAATTCGACGAAAATAAACTCATTACTATACAAAAGATAGAGTAAAAAATAAATGTATATTCAGTAAACCGATTACAATACAAACAATGAAACAATCACATATTTTAAAACATTAGTTTGATACATTTCGTACTTTGGAACATTTTACTGTGATCTACTAGATATTTCTGTCATATAAGAAAGCGTATTTTATAACGTCAAGTATAAAATAAATAAATAAAACATTAATTATTTTTGATTAGATTTGTAACAACCGATAGTAGATTATACATTGTAACTACTGATTACACTTGAAAAGAACAAGTACAGAAATATACATCTTTTGAAAACAAGTAACTTACTCAACAATTAATTAATTATGGCGTATAAGAATTACTTTACATTGACTGATTAAAATTATTATTCAAACTATTAAACATTATATTCTAATGCATACCGAATGTAGATTAGGCCCTAATCATTCAGAATAGTACATTTCAATGAATATTATAAAATTTAAATACCTTTGTTACAAATGAAATAAAATGTTATCAATTTTATTTATGGACATGAACTTATCAAAGTTATTTAAATTATATCATAATGGATGTCGGTCATGGCGTCACTCAAGAGTTAGACATCTTAGTATTTCGGGTGGATCCGGATAGCACTGTATTACTTTTCTAATCGTGTTTTGAATGTGTCATTGTAGTAATGCATATATAATAATAATTTAAGTGTCTACTCCAGTAAAAATAAAATGGATTTTTATCCCATAAGAGCAATGTTAAATTTCAAACCATTTATTTTGTTTACTTTTTATCATATAATTGTTTGCAAGGTCTCATTTTAAGCACAGTCACAATACGCATCCGTCTTGCAATTTACATTTAAAAAAATTTCTTTCATTTGTCAAGTAACTGACATTTAGTAAGTAGAAAGTTTGAATGTTTTTCCTAACACAATAAAAAATTAATAATGAAAAATAATTTGTAAGCCGGTTCCGAAATTTTATAAAGAATATTCAGTTTTTTTTTAACACTAAATTACAAAATATAGACTTATAAAATGTTTTGAAATGAGGCAATGTCAAAGCGTTCAGCTGCAAGAAATTGCACTGTTTAGATAGGGATAAAGTGATACCAGAAGTGCGTTTCCTGTTGCTTAATCGTTTACTGGAGCAGACCCTTAGTAATTTTTTGATTGTATATGAATTCAAAGGTATCCGATCAGAAAAAGATTCAGCCTAGCTTAAATAATACTAATGGAGTAGGCCTAAATCTAAGCGATTAAAAATTATATTATATTTTAAGTTACAACATAACGTCATCTGTGCACAGTTTTAACGGTACATTAAAAATTGTATATATTTTAAGTTCTATGACCAATATGTCATAGACTATAGGCCATTAATTTGTATTGTTTATATTTAGCTTTGTTATAAACAAGTAAAATCTTTTTACACAGATTTATGTGTAGCGATAGTTGATGATACATTTCATCATAAGTTTACATTGTGAACAACATAGATTAACTAACTACAAGTTACAATAACGAGTTAAATTCTATTGTAGACTGTGCTTGTATAATTAGAGTTTAGGTGAAAGTACTGTATACTGCATAATTTTAATCACACTAAATACAAATAAAATACATTTTTGATAGTGTTTGTAAGAAACACAACAATGTATGCATGACTTGTTTGTACACACATTACACGTCACAGTTAATTCTGGAAACATTAAAAGCAAGCGAAGCTCAATTTCATGGATACACAATATAATCCCCGGCGCCAGAAGTGATTCGTAAAGCTGGATCACAGAATGGATGCACAATTATACTCATCACTGTTGACGCCATAATCTGAAAATTATATTTTTGTATTTAAACCCTCTTTTGTTTGTAAAACATCCTTACAATATATTAATTATCTGACATATAAAATGTAAATTATAACAAAACTGTAGGAAAACAATTAACTTGGTGCTTACAAATAAACATTTCATAATATTTGAAATTATTATACAAATTATATCTGCTAGGATCCATGAAATAAGTTTTAGTACAATTTTCTCCCAACCCTAACGTATCACTAAGGATTAACGTGAATTAAGTTTGTCTACGAGTTTCGGAGGTCCTCCATTATCAGAAAATTGTACTAAAACTTATTTCATAATATTTATTTGTATTTTTGTTATTTAAAATGCAATGTGCAAATGAATGCGATGTTTTAGGTATATTTTTATATAATTTATCTAAGATATTTTAAAAGTCTATGTTAGGGGTTTTTCTCTTTTTAGGGTTCTTGCTGTAGTGGTTTCATCAGTTTGAACAATGAGAGTTTTGTACGTCAGATTACTAACGTTATTGCATTGTTCAGCCAAAATAAAATAAATATTTTGAATTATATTTAAAAATAAATCTATACAAATATATTTTGTATTTGCAAAAATGTTTTCATAGGAATGCAAAAGTTATATTATGTAACTTATTTAAACTTCCTATTTGTTACTGAATATGTGTTAATATAAAACAAATAGTAGCTATTGAAACTGAATGAATCAATCAAATATTTTAAAATCACTAAAAATGTATATATAAAATTATAAAAATGTTCAAGAGCTATTCAAAACTAATATAATATCAATGTAATTGATATAATTAGGTATTTAATGTTACACTAAATGGTACAAACTCTTTGTAGACTAAGTTATGTGGACTATGTCGCAACCTAGAAATAGTTGCTGGAATCAGAAATGGATTAAGTTGCTTTTTTATGTAATATTGTATGTAAAAAGTTCTTGTTATAATATGATAAAAGAACAACGATAATGCCTTTATTCGTAAGATCAGGGACTAAATAGTACACATTGAAAAATAAGTTCACTTATAAACAGATTCGATATGGTAAAACGAACAAGAAGTTTTGATTTCTAGATTATGGTTGTTCCAGTTATCTAATAAGTTTAATGCTAGTAAATATGCACGCCAGTGATAAGTCAATGAACTGACAAGTTATTTACATTTTGTATTAAATAATAGTACTTACTAGATACTAATTTTTAAATTTGAACTATTCACTCACAACAATAATTATCTCAGAGTTACATTTTTACTTGATCTTATACACCTTCAACAATACGTATAAAAACATAAAGCTTTAGTTTATATATTTCTATAAATACATTTTTAAATATTGCAATTTGTAAAATCAAAATAATGCCCTTAGAGTTTAGAACCAAAAATGCATAAAAAAGTGTAGGACTCCTAAAAAAAGTTAATAGTAATTATACAAAACTTAATCTGATAATGCGAAGGTAATTAAAATTATTTAACAGAACATTTTAAATTTCACCTTAGCTGTTCTTTAATTTTAGGTAGACATAATTAAAATTATAAACTTATTTGACCTACTAAAAAGTTTATCGTCGTCAAGATTTTCCTGTTTGAACTTTTTCCTATAAAGTGATTCTTAAGTAAGAACAAATTAAACTCTGAAACTTTAAAAGTTAAAAAAAAATCAATAGGAAAAATTGTTTAAGCAGAAAAACAATCTTGGTAATTTTATTTTATCATAAGTTTCACAAGATCTGGTACTTTAACTTTATTACAGTATAAAACTGTTTTATATTCAGTTTGCAGTTTATTGTGTGAGTTAATGCTATTTTTGGCTTTAGACATGTAAGCTTAGCAATCGGCTAATAGAAGTGTTAATTCGTTTACTAACCGACAATTGAATCACTGATCAGAAAATAAGACACTTTACTTCCCTATTTCGATCCAAAGAATGGTCATAAATACAGGGGTTGCATGAAACCCTCAACTGTAGGGCGTCCGACAACTAGTAAACGACGAAAACTTTTTCGGTCAAGGTTACCATTTAATTATAAATATTTTATTCAAACGATTCTGAAA
>JAGFPH010007241.1:37845-59763 GCA_018207615.1 Philaenus spumarius | reverse complement strand
TACACACCTTGTTATCAGTTTCCCTCACTTCACAAGGAGACACCACTTTAGATAAGAGATCAGGAACACTTATTGTCAACAAGATAATATAGTTCAGATTAATGAAGTTCCCATTTTATTTTTTTAATACATAAGCAAATATTGACACCTCTACACACCTTGTTATCAGTTTCCCTCACTTCACAAGGAGACACCACTTTAGATAAGAGATCAGGAACACTTATTCTCTGAAAACATATTAAAATAAAACATTAGTCTTACCACTGCAGTGAATTAATATTATTTACAAATCATACATAAGAATAGTGTTAAACTTTTTAGGAGTAAATACATTCTGGAATATCATGAGCTCCTGTTTGCAAAGCAGTGACTTCTGAAATAGATTCATATCTAGAGAAATGTTTGACCAATTGAGTTCAAACTTGGCTTGAAGTTTAACTTGACAATCTTCTATTTCAAGAAAAATAACCGATTACATGCGTTTCAAAATGGCGGATGTTTGAAAATTTCTAACCTATATTACTCAAAAACCGTACAATTAACCAAAATATGTTGACACCTTTTTCGTAGCCCTTTTGATTTCCAACCGGATGGGGAACTGGCGAAACAATCGGATGAAGGATAATAACAGTATACCTACCCACAATATTGTTGTGTTTGCTTGGTTGGTTTAGGATGCCGGGTTAAACAAACAAAGTATTGCACATTGGTTCCACCAGACTAATTTCCCCAACATTAACATATCCCATAAATGTTTGCATGATGTTATTTAAACAAGACTAGACATTCTTGTAGCTTTAGCTAATTACAACAAGTTAATGCAAGTTTTTATTCACTACAATTAAACTGGTAAAACAAACAATTGCTTTTTCTAGAAGGAATACATTTCTAGTATAAACAATCTATATATATTAAACATTTTTGTCGAAAACCTATTTCTAATCGCCCAGCCTCCCCTAATGGACCTATTTTGATGATTTTTTAAATGGGTGTCTTTTTACCTCTAGATATATCATCAAGCATTGAAATTTTTTTTGAGCATCGGGCCATCTTGAGTAACCTTGTTGGTAGACAAGCTTAAATTGGAATTGTGTAATGGCTGTTATTATAGGTTTGTGTTTCATGAGTACCATATGTGTTTTTTAAGCATTTGCTTTGTAATTATTTAATTATCGATATTAATTGTGTAACAACCGTTACTCTAGGTTTGTGCTTCACACGTACCGTATGCGTTTAATGTTATAATAAATGATGCTTTGTCTTAACGAGTTTGAAATAATTCCTATCATGGGAGACGGGAATTATCTATTCCATTCCGTATCGTTCTGCCCAGAACCAGCGGTTGGAAGTACTAACCCGCTGGCATTATCCAGCCGCTTATTTAACGGAAGTAAATTCAGTAGCTTTGTTTACCGAGTTCTTGATCCAGTCTGACCTACGAACGTAATATCTAGTAAAGGAAATATATGTAGCATAAGTGTAGGTTAATGTATCAAATCGTATGTATCTGTATAATTGAATAAGTATTACCACTGAACCACTGTTTATTATTATTGATCTGTTCCTTACCGATTTAACTAACTTAGTGTTTGAACCCGGGAAACAATAAGGGTTGTAAAAAGTACTCCTAATACATTATTTACTATCTTACCTTTAGGGTTATTATTAATCCTATGCATTTATTATAAACAAAATATAACATGATTATGTGTATAGAAGGTTCCAATGGAGTTGAGTTGCGGAGCACGCAGGCGTTTCCCCTAGTTACCTTTAGTTTATATTCAATAAAAACCTAGAATTTTGCTATAATTTTATTCACAACAAACAGATTATATTTAATGCCATGGTGTAAGTAGAAAGTGAACTTACTTTTGTAACAATCAATAAATAAAAGCAAAGTTTATCCTCCTAAACATACCTTGAGTACGATTCTCAGCTGTCGTTTCACTTCCCTAGGTGGTGCCTCAATCTTAATTTTTGGCAATAGATCTTGAATAATACCAGTCCCCTGAAAACATTTTAAAACCGAAAAAGTTTAGTTATAGTGTATTGCCTATTTTTTTTAAACTAACAATTTTGACAAAACACCTTAATTGTACAACAAATTTTTGAACCCATTTTGTTTATCAAAACTATAACTTGTAGCATTCAGTTAGGCCTACTTTAAGTTAATAAATTAATTTTGCAGTATTCCTGCAGTCATTGTTTCATAAAGAACAGTAGAAAACCTGCACATAGAAAACTGTCAACAAAAACAACATCACATAGCACAGTTTTGTTTAAGTGCCAATCTTTAGAATTGTTTGAGTTATAGGAGGGAGAGGCGATTTGCAGCTCTCCTATTGGCCAAGGGGCAGGGAAGGGGAAAGCTACACTCCGCAACTAATACACCGCACATTAGTAAAACATCATCACACCTATTAGTTACATGTATCCATAGCAACGAGAACAAAGAAATCCATATGACATTAATACACATGACTTTGACATCTGACCCACGTGATTCATTGTGACCCTTGCAAAGAACATGGCATTGTTTACATACAATTTAACATCATCGGGAACAACAAGGAGGTCCGCAACAATCGGTCAAGGGGGACCACAATGCTGCTCTCTGATTGTCTGGGTCAAATAATATACTTCAAAATGAGGAGTGAAGTTATGGGGAAGTGTGATTATTGAAGTGTAACGTCACGGCTAAAAATGAGAAGGGGATGGTGGTAGGTCAGACGTCATCACTCCACCTCTCTGGCCTAAAGTGGCCAAGAATATTACAAAAAAGGTGTGTTAATTGACACCAGATGTGACAGACTCCTCGCTGCCAATCATATTCCCTATTTAAAGTCAAATTAAATGGTAGTACAATACTAATCTGTGATAAACAGAGAGAGTATCTGAACACTAAAGCTATAAATCAGTTGAACTAAATTTAAACAATTTTCACCTTCACTATAAATCATTACAGATTTGAAATAAATTATGCTATTATATGGAATATATCTGAAAAATAAAAATCACCCCCTTTTTTCCAAGATGGCAAATGTATTCCAGTATCTATTATTAAAGTAAATGCAATCTATATTAATTTATTTATAGATGCCACTAGCAACATAAAAAGTGTATTTTTTGATCATATGCAGAGCTGCCAACTTTTCATTGAAGCCATCAGTAATGAAATAAGCGAAAACATAATCGAGGTAATATAGTGGCTGGTACTATAAAATAATGTAGATCATTATAACCAAATATAAAAAATAAGATAATATATAATATATTTATAGATGAAATAAAACCTGATCACAAAATCTCACAACAAATACGTTTACTAACTTCAAACATGTTTTAACGACTATGTCACCATCCTCAGTGATGCACGGGCTACAGTAATAAAACTATAACTCACAGTTATATAGTTACACAGTTATAGTTTGATTACTGCAGCCTATGCATCACTGAGGTTGGTGAAATTGTCGTTGAAACGCGTTTGTAGTTAGTAAACATATTTGTTGTGAGATTTTGTGTTTAGCTTTTATTTTATCTAGTTACTTTCTCACAAGTCAAACTCAATAGTTATTTAATATATTTACAGTTTAGGGTTATTTAAACCTTTTAGGTTACCTAGGCTATATAAATTAAAAACATTTGTAAATATTTAAAAATTGTTTATTTCATAAATCAAAACATAACAAAAAATCAAATAGAGATAGGATACACTTGGATTGTTATAATACCCTGCAATCTGATTTTGATGATGGTACAGAGTAAAAATCATTTTGCACAGTACAAGTTACATTTTAACTTTATATATGGAACACATAAATGAACTATAACTAACATTGGCTAACAATAAATCTTAACTCTAACATATATATAAAGTAGAGCCACGGTTATCCGAGCCTCGACTAACCTAGTTCCGGGTTAACCAAGGTAGTAAAAAAACGTCAAGTTCGGTTTGCGGTAGACGCATACTTTAAAGTAACCGCACAGAGTAAAATCCGCAAATAGCGGTAAATCTACTGTACTGTACTTATATTAGTCATATACGAATTCGTCAAAAAGGGTTCCGGTAAATAAAAACCACAGTTTTTAACACCACTTCACAATAACAAAGGCGGCTCTCCGCCGCCAAATTCATTTTGTATTTTGTTTCGTTATAATTTTATGATGTTTATATAAAATTACATCAACATCTTCATCACTCTGCTGATAACCATTTGCTTGTTCAACGTTTTTGCCCAGATCGCCATTACCAATTACACTATAGTCAGAATCGTATTCATAAATTACTTGACATGATATAGATTCAGTTTCACTTTCTTCATAACTTAATTGCATCAAAATTTCAACAATTCGTTTATAGCCTTTGTCAAGATTTATATTTAAAAAACTGACCATAAAATAAAAAATTAAACAACAATAACACTAATTTTAGTAACACAAGCACATGCAAAGGCGGCATCAATCCGAATCTACTATAGTAACGAAATCAACAATAAAACCGTAACTGTCGAATATACTAGTTAAACTGGGGAGGGGAGAATTCCTAGAAAATCAGCGACCTTGAATAAATGAGTTTTGCCGAAAGAGCAAAAAATATAGCTGCATCGCCCTTACATTTTATTGGGTGTTAAATGCTGTACAATACAGTAATTCCAATGCTGTGTTAATCATAATACAATTTTGTTAATGATTTTTCACTTAATGTCACATTATTTAATAAAACTCAAACTCGCAGTGTTTTGGCAATGTGCAGTGTAAACGTGTTAGAACCAGTAGTGTAAAAATAGATACGGCGCACAAGCAAGCGAGTTCCGTTAAACGGAAAACACTTATGGACTTCTTCAAGTAATAATTTTGTTATCTATAAAATGTGCTATAGCCTATGTATGCCTTTTTATCATTTTTTATTTTATTTTGACTTTAGTTTTCCATTTGTTAATACAGTAGATGCCTTTTTTGACATTGTTGACCATGTTTTCATTGATTTCACCAGTTTACCATATGTTCCTTCTCGATTTTTGATAGAGTCAGTTTTATCCGGTCCACATTACCTCGGATAACCACGGCTCTATTGTAATTGATATGGGGTCATAATACTAACATACATGTGACATGTGCGACCACTGAGAGCGAGAGAAATTGTAAGAATAATCAGGAGGCGCAATCTAAAGTTTAGCCAAATAAACACACTCTGTATGTTTGATTTATTAACTAATAAAGTTAATCTAACATTAACAATATATTATTTTATTAGTTTAAATCACAACATATATGAGTGTTGATTTTGTATATGTTAATTCTATCACATGCAAGACTAAACTATATGGGCATTATCTCCAGGTAAAACTGAGCTAATATACCAGACACTAGTAGGTCAAGAAAGTATATAATTTGTTGGTAAAATAAGTACCTGTAACTCAATATCCCCTTCGTATTCAATTTGACAATCATGATTAGAAAGTCCATCTTCTTCCTTGAGTGAAAGATTTGGTTTTGTGTCTTGAACCGAGACTAAATCCTTTATCACTTCAAGTTCCTGTAATAGAACAAATAATAACATAACCTCAGAGTGCAGATCTTCATAGATACGTGCTGCATGTTTTACACGCATCTTATAAAAAAAAAACATACAATTTAAAATTAAAACATTAAGGAAGTTCGGCTCAATTTGGGTAAAAAAATTCAATTTTGTTTTGTTTTTAGTGTTTCCTTTTCTACAGGTCTTTAGCTTTAATTTAAAACTAACTTTATTAAAATTGGATGTATATTTTTTGTTTTATAAGCATTTTAGTACATGCATGACCTTTCATTTTTAAGTCCGAAGACCCTACAGTAATCCCTTCTTGCCTTCAAAACTCCTGACAACATTTCATATAATAAACTCCTATGATTAATCCATTGCACAAAACAAATAAAAAGATGTAAATAAATGTACTCATGAAGTGTATTTTACCTAATTAAACAGTGGTGTACAAAGAGTAGGGCAGTCCGCCCCAGGCCTCGCTTTAAAAGTCACCTCCAAATTTTGTTATTAAAGGTTTACGAATCAGTAACAATTTTATTTATGAGCAAAAGAGTTAGACAGAACAGAATAAAAAATAAAATTCTACGTCAAACTTTGAAATTTTTTTTAATAAAAACAATTTCCATGTATTTACTAATGTCAGGAAAGTTGTCGAGAGTGGAAATACAATCTAAGTGAAAAAAAAATACATTTTTGTACAATGTGCCTCCGTAAAACGATATTCTACAACGATGTCTAACTGTGTATAAGAAAAATATAAACACGATTTAGTTGATAATAACTGAATCACAAGAATTGGACAACTCCCCACTCACCATTAACATGGAAACAGATCTCAGTTGTGGTTACACTTTGGCATAACATTTGACTTTCAAAATAAAATTGTAAACATAAAGTTTTGTTTTCAACTCTACTTACTCACATTATGCAATTATTTTAGGTTCATTACTATAAAAGCGGATGATTGGAAATTAGTCATTTTAAAGGCAATTCTATTTCATTTAATTGAAGCTTGCTAAGCTTGTTTAATTAGACTCCCAAGCTAGAGGTTGATTGTTAAAGTCTATGTGAAGACCATGGATGTTTGTGTAGTATGAATATTAAAAGTTGATTTTCAGCCTATAATGGCTCATCGGGAATAAAAACTCAATACAGGCATGTGTTAATTATATTGTTTAACAATCACAGTGCCAGACTGCCCAAAGTGACGTTCTCTCAGGTGCAAGATGCAGCCATTTCAAACATATGTGAGAATTTGCATATACGGTTATTTAATACACTTAAAATCATTCAATCGTAATAAAACCGGCACCATCGGAAAGGAAATCAATTAAACTTTAATTTTTGTATTTAAAACTTTTTTGAAAAACATATATTTACATACGTAATCATTATTTAAAAAAAGCAGATCAGGTTACAGCTGTTTCCTTGCGCGAATTTGCATACAATTGTACTGTTATTTCCCACTTCTTACATGTCCAAGACCATCTACAGAAGTATTTCTATCGAGATTATAAACATACCATTGGATTCGTCAAGATTTTATCTTTCTAATAGTGCCTTCCAATCAGATGTCACTATTTTACACGATTTATGACAATGATTTCTGTAAACCTTGCAATTGGAGTTTTCAACCAATGAAACAGCCCATTTGTCAACCGAGGTAACGCCTACAATATCATATGTTTTGACAGGGATCTTTTCACCATTTTGTAGAGAATAGTTTGACCTTTCAAACGGTGGAAAGTAAACTAGAAATAACAAATTTTTTGTTTGTCTAGACAGCAGTGAAAAGTACATAATTAGAGCGGTCTGGTGTGACCGTCTGCTCCGTCTCGTTCCAATGTAATTCAACGCACCTTTCTTGTCCGACCTTTATCGACGGCAAAATGTCATTAGATTCATGTGATTTTGTTATTCTAATAAAGATAACTCAAACACTTTTGTGAACTAAGGAAAGACAAGTATACCGTTCTTTTCTTTGATTTATCCTCTACACTTTGTTTATAATAATATTTCATTTTTGGGCAAAGCATATATTAGTAAATAACGTTTCAAACTCGGCCTAGTTATGTTAGCAGTCGTGTATTTGGAACAAAAAAACTGGTTTTTTCAAAGTAAGAAATTTGAAATTGATAAATGTTTTTATACAGTTCTATTTAGAACTAAACTACAAAATTTTCTTACACTTACGAAAAAATTACAAAAAATGTTTACTACTTGTTATTTAGGCCTAAAGTTGAACTTTTTCCTTTTGTTATTGAACATTTTTTGAGCTAATAACTTTTACAATTTTACATCAATAAATTTTTAATTGCATATATGAATTCTTTGAACCTTTCTCTACAAAGAAGGTACAGAACACTTTTGGATTTTGGGATAGAATTACTATTTTTGGCGCATTGTTTAAAATAAGCTTGCAAAACACTAAAAACCGGCTCGCCAATTTGAGCTATAACCAGGGCACTGTGAGGGTTAAAGCATATGAAAATATATTTTGAATAGAATAAATTTAGACAAATGATTACTTACAATATGTACAAAAATAATTGTAAATATGAATATGTGTTTAACTATAGCCTAAAGGCCAATAGAAAATTCAGTTATAGTGACAATATAACTATGTTACACGTGAAGCAAATATTAAAGAAGACTTAGGTGACCTGTGCAGTTCACACAGTTTTTGTCTCACTAATTGATCTGAATAACGCAATGGTGATTAGAGGACATAATTATCAAATCACAGGATGATTTCAGAATTCAGTTTAACTAACAACACTCCACGGTGGAGTAGACTCTTTCGTAACACGGCTTTGATGTATATTTCTTTCCAAGATAAATATTTGTTACTGTTTTGGCATTTACTAAAATCATTTTAGTAGATTTAGTTTACTGGTGTAGTACAGATTTTCTAAACAAAAATAGTAACTTACCTCTGCTTTAACATCCGCCAAAGGATCTATCTCATTACTGAAGTCTTGAATCCTGATCAACAAATATAAACACATCCAACTTTTAGCAATGTTATAATTAGATAACTGACTTCTACAAACAAACCCTACCAACGAAAATCATTTGCAGTTGTCTTTGTGATATTCTATTGAAATAATTGTTGATTTATTTCCTGACTTTAATATTTTTTTTTTTTTTTTTAGAAAGAAAAATCTTTATTTTTCACAGAGAAAAAGTATGTACAAACACAGGACATTATAAGTATTTTATAATACAGGACATATAATACAGTATCTATCAACATTTGAATTACACAATTAAATTAAACTTACAAAACTAAAAAATAAAAATAAATTATACAATAATCTCTCTAAAAAATTTAGGAAACCCTATAGGCTCAGCCTGTTTCGGGCTCTCCAACAAAAGAACTACTGCAAACTCCTAATAATGTGCTAAACAATGACTATAATTTAAAAAAATAAAGTGCTATTAAGATTAAAAGTGGAATTTATGAAATAGGGTCAACCGGGGCTATTATGATACAAATCTACAAACTTTTAATATTAAATCAAAAACTAAACACAACTGAACCAAACAAATAATATCTTAATATGTATTTTAAGCATCTTGATACTCTTGAGGAAGTAAAAATGCTGTATTTTGTAGGGGAAAGTGAGAAAAAAATAAAAGTGTGTATCATATTAGCCCCACCCAATGGAGCTATTATGATACAAGGCAGGGGCTAAAGTGATACAGTGCTGTACTTCAGTGCATAGTAGCAATGGAAAAATGAGAGGGCTAATGTGATACAGCCCATGGCCTAGTGTATCACCAGTTTTTTTTTCATATTTTTTTTATCAACCGTCTCAGAGTTATGGAGGTTTGAATGTTGACATTTACCGACAATCAAAATTTTTTTTACATGTAACAAGGTAAAAAACTAGGTTATTCAACTTCTAAATGATTAAAAGTAAGTTTAAATTTACTGTGTACATACCTGAACAAAAGGAAATGGTTTTGGTGCCTCAGAAAAAACCACTTCTAAATTAAAATAAAGTTTAGTCTTCAAGTAACACTTTTCAAAAAACAAAATTCAGTGGTTTTCAATCACAAGCTTTGAGTTTCTTCCTAATAGAGCACTTCAATCTTTTAAAATATGAAATAATAATTAAACTTTTAATATCAGCATAAACTATAGGCTATGTACATTATTTACATTTATCTTCTTTCTTCTTTATTGAATGTTGTAGTTTTTGAATGTAAGAGGGAAAATGAGTTCCCCCCTTCGCCCTGGCTGGGGTTCTGACAAATGTTCTAAGATATCAGAAGAGTCAACAACAGACAAGTCTTCTGGTTCTTTCCAGTAGAAGGAGGTAGTTGATGGAGTTTTTTCCCCGACTCTTGTGAACTTCACTTGAGGATCGGTTTAAAAAAAAAACTGGTGATTTGTCCAACAAAATGTAGCACAGATTTCTTTAATTGAAATTTTACTACTACACAATCATTCAGCTGAGGCTTGTAAATTATTGGACTGTCTTGTGGGGCAATGAGAGCTTCAAATTCACGTTCTTCTTGTTCTTCCATTTCAGCTATTTTACACAAGTCTTCCAAATCATAATCACTATCATCTTGATATAGAACAAGAACATCATCATCAATATCCGAGTCGGTATCGAAACACAGGTTACTCCTCTTGGACTTTTTCTTCTTACACACCATTCCACTTGTACCTTGTCCTACATCAATGCTTGATTGATTGTACCTTGTTTTCAGTCAAGGTGCTGGCAGGATCTTTTGTTTTTTTTTTTTTGTTACTGGATTTAGGCTTATTTTTAAGTTTGTTTCCACCTTTAGGATTACTTTCTTTTTCTCGAATCCTCTTGTCTTTTTCAGCCTCCAGCCACTCTTCACTAGTGATTACTTTTGCTTTTGTGTCTAGACGCCTTCTAGTTTGCTTGTCTCTTATTGTTTGTAAATTTTTTGCAAAAGCAGAGACTCAAAACTCCCAGGTGAGATTGAACAAGTGGAGGAAGCCCTAGAAGTTGAGGGTAGGTCTTCATTTAGGCCTACTTTTAAGTGCCAGAGGGAGTGGAAGAATCAGATGTAGATGGCCGAGACGTAGGACTCAACACTGACTCTTGAGGTTCTGTGCTACCCTCATTGCGTTGTTGACTCTCCTTGTTTTGCTGTTCTATTTCATATCTGGCTAACTTCTCAGGATCAAAGCGCGATACAAGGTATTTTTTACGATCAAATGGGCATAAACCAACAGATGCAAAACCTGATTTTATATTTCCAGGTGGCAAATCATCATACCATTGAGCACAAAGCAAATCCACAAACTCATCTTTGCTCATTTTTCTCTGATTTTGCCTGAACCATTGAAGAATTGATAGGTGCCAGTTATACTTCAGCGTATAACAATAGCCCCTTGTTTTGTATCACAATAGCCTCTTTGTTTGTATCATATTAGCCCCCCAACTTTAAAATGTAATAAATTTGATTAAAGTTGACCTATTTCAAGTTGGAAAGCAGAAATAAATTAATTGAACCTTCCTTAACCCAATGCTATATATAGAGTAAACTGAAGTTAAATTATAAGTGTGTTGTGACAAAAGTTTTGACTTGCCGCAGAAAAGTTTTTAACCCAAAAAATTCATAACTTCGCATTTAAATTTTTAATGTGACTAAATATTTAATTTGAACCCTCTGTATTTCTGACATAATAATATACTATACAGTAGAGCGTCGATAATCCGAACGTCAATAATCCGAAATGTCAAAAATCCGAACGCTTTCTGAGGCAGCCCCTGCAAAAATTTTGTTTTCGCAAATTCCAATTATTGCGTCGTTAAAAATTTCACAAAAAAGTTCATCGCAGTTTAACATTATTTTCTCTTTTTAAATACTTTTTAATATACCTGCTCTCACACGCCCTCACAGCAGACTGGCTGTCAGTATACCGATGCTAATAAGCTGCTTTAGCGCTAGCAGTAAACATACAGAAAGTTCATTCATTTCTTTTTGTGTAGTCATTATAACAGTGTGTCGTACAACAAGCAATGTACTATACAGTATTTTTTAAATTTTTCGTTTGTGTTAACTATAATGTACAAGGGAATTTTTAGTTATGTACTGTACTGTAATTGAGAGTTACAAGTGTAATCATGTTGGCTCTACTGTGTACGTGCAGGTTCTTCTAAATCATAATATGTAAGTAGTCTTACATACTGTATTGTAATTACATTACTACTTGTACTGTTTAACCACTTTAATCGATTAAAGGGCATATATTTTAGCCTAAATGGCATTTTCTTGGTTGTTTCCAAAAATCCGAACAAATTGATAATCCGAACCCCCCTCGGTCCCAATTAGTTCGGATTTTTGACGCTCTACTGTATATCCCTTTTGAATTTTTTTGTGTGTGTTTATTACTCATAATTTAGCTATTTCTTTACATATATCATAATAGCCCCGAGTTTTTTAGTATATCACATTAGCCCCGGTTGACCCTACATTATTCAACAAAGAAATATACAATAAAATTCAAAACTTTTTGCGAGAATTTGACAGTGCAGCCTATATTGATAAAACATTATACTAATAACTAAAAAACTAACACCAGCAGCAAGACTCAACGAATGACACAGATTTACCAACATCAAACAAGAACTTTAAAAAAACACTCCACATCATCCACAGAAATTAACCAGGTTTTTAGTTGCATTATAAATTTTGTCTTAGATTTTATGTCCTTCAAAAATGTGGAAATCCTATTAAAAATATTTGGTGCAGAATGCAAATAGAATTTCACAAAAGCTTCTTTGAACAGACAAGGCAAATCTCTATTATATTTAGACCGCAGTCTTTGACGGTATACATTCTCATCAGATAAATTCTGCCCACTTCTAAAATAAAATAATTTTAATACTTTGAAAATAGATAAATGTCTCACAGGAAGAAGTTTTAACTGCCTAAACAATGGCAAAGAATGTGAATTTCTAGGGACTTTTAATATGGACCTGTTTTATAACTATTGGACTAATATTTTGAAAGTAAATGCCGCCCTAACATTTAATACCATAATGAATTCTGGATTCCACTAAGGCATGGTACATTTTTTTAGTCATCCATAAAGGACACACATTTCTCAAAAGATAGAAACTACGAAGACTGACAAATAACTGTTGTTTCAATTTATCAACATGCATTTTCCAGTTTAACCTCTGATCTATAAACAAACCTAAGTACTTTATGGATTCAACATTCTTGATAATATCACAATCACAATCATTCTTACATTCATATATTAATCCAAATCCCGTGTTATGATACTTAACAGATTAAACAAAAGATCCTCTCCCCAATAGATTAAAAAGTATATAGCTGCTCTTGGATACATTTAAGAACATGTTGTTTTTTAAAAACCACAGTTGCAAAGATTTTAAATCGTGTTCCATTGAAATTCTAATTTCTTCATAAGACTCACCACAATAAGACAAAGCTGTGTCGTCTGCATATGTGGTAACTTTACCCTTAAAGAGAGCATTGCTTAAGTCGTTAACATATATTAGAAAAAGCAAAGCACCTAAAACAGAACCCTGCGGAACACCGAAATTAACCACATTACTGGTACTAAAACTGCCATCAATTTTAAGGCATTGCATTCGACCAAGCAAATAACTCCTGAACCACTTGTATACCACTCGTCTTATTCCATATCTATGTAATTTGGCGAGAAGAACAGAGTGATCTACAGTGTCAAACGCCTTCCTGAGATCCAAAAACATACCTCCAACACTCCTTCCCCTATTAATATTTTCATAAATGTCAGAAAGAAAATTCAATAACGCACCATACTATGATCAGAGATATCTAAATTCAATATAAAAGGTAAACATTTAAAATTACTTGCTTTAAGCATTCTCACGAATATATGGTCTATACAGGTAGAGGATATATTTGTTATTCTTGTTCCCTCATTCACAAGAGACAGAAAGCCATATTTACTCATAATATTTAAATAACGGCCACTAACTTCAGTCTTTTTAATAAGGTCAATATTAAAATCACCAATGCAAATAAATTTTGTTTGTCCAGAGGACTAAGTATATTATCAAGTTCTTTTAAGAACTGGTCTACATGAAATTGTTGCAACCTGTATACAGCAACTAATGTTACTTTAAATAGCTTATTGACTAATTCCAACAATAGAGCATCACAAGATAAAGTATATAACACTACAACTTAAACAGTGATATTTATTTGTGACCAACATAACCTATGACCCCTGCAGCCCTGTAAGAATTGTTACATTTTATAACCATCAATATATTATAAAAATTGCTTTCCTCATCATTAATCCATACCTCTGTAAGAACAATAACATCTGGGATTTTAGTCAAACCATTAATATGCACCAATAATGAGTCAAAATTGGAACTGACACTTCTAATATTTTGATGTAATAACAAAAGGTCTATGTTTTAACTGCTTTGTAAATTTGAACAGTAAAATTAATTCATTATTTTATACAATTATGAAATAAACTACTGTACATACCAGAAATCTCATAGATTCGATCTTATTATTTTAACTTTCCTAAGTCCTCTTCACACGTTAACACTATCTTCTTTCCGCGTTAGTATTTTCCCTTGTTTAAGCCAGACATATTTATATATATCATAAATGAATTTTTTTTTTGTCGTGCGAGTGCAAAAAGTCTTCTTCTGGACGGACACAAACTGTCGTTCACATAAATAGGCATATCAGATGGCATATGGATATGGCGAGTTTATAGATCTCTCTTCACTTTCCTCTTCCGTAGAAACTCCTCCTTATCAATGTTTCTAACAAACTTCACACTGATTCTGGGCTCCCTTCCATTAACAGCTTTATTACCCAATCGATGGCATGCGTCTATCATGCAGTCCTCCACCGGAAAATCGAGCGCAACACCCACCCTTTTAACGACTTCAAATGCATCCTCATCATTAGCATGTGGAATACCATGAACTTCAATACAGTTTTTCGGCTATATTGTTCTGCCGTTTCTAGTTGAACCCTAAGAGATTTGACTTCTTCCTTTAGTTTAGTATTTTCTAACACTAACCTTTCCATGTCTCCTCTAAGAAGCTTAAAATCTTCTGAATGATTGGCTAGCGACTTGTTGGCTTTTTCCATTTCCACATGTAAATACTGAATGGACGAATGGACCCACCTAAATTTTCTTCCGTTTGCTTATTTTCGGCTTTCATAGACTTAAGCATTTCATATAAATCATCCATAGTAACACTGCCCTTGTTTATAGAAGACTCCAAAACCATACTTCTCCTATGTTCTGAGGCACAGGAAACACACCTCCAGATTTCATCCTTATCCACAAAAAAACTGAATGTCTTCTTTAGACAAGTTCACACATTGGCCATGGAAATTATGTTTACACTGATAACACTCAATTTTACACTGCCTTGATGTAATTTGTTTAAGACTCTTGTTACAACTCATAGTAAAATATAATATGAAATAAAGGTGTAGTTAATATAAATTTTTTAAACAGAACAAAAGGAAATAACTTAATCAAAATTCGCAAAAATAAAATACCTTTAAATTTAACTAATGAATTTGAGTTTAAAACCAGAAAAGTTGGACATTAAACAGCCAAATTAAAACTCCACCAAACAAACAACTGATAAGAAACAAATATCTCCACAATAGGGTCTGCTCACTCTTACTCCTGATAACTACATGAATGAATAGATTTTAATAAACTACAAAGCAAACTCACTTGAATTATTTATTAATTAAACACAATAATAATTATAATTTCAGCTTGCCACCCCTGCCAAAAAGTCTCTTAAGCTTTTAGGTAAACATCTTGGTTCCAGCAGTGGTGTAACTACATTGAATGGCGCCTCCCCCTGCAGATACATAAATGGCGTCCACTAAAAAAAACGAAGTCGCTAAGGTCCGCGAAAATGTAATTAGATGACAGTTGTAAAATTCGGAAAAAGTGGAAATTAAATGTAGCTATTTTCGGGAATGAATAACAAGTAAAACAAAGGCATTCCGTCAGGACTCCTACAAAAATCATCACGGGTAACGTAAGTCGCAAAATTGTCCAAAATGTTTTACCCAACCTAAAACAAATAGAATTATTACTTTAAACTTTCGTTACCGATCTATAAAATGTGTTAGTTTTCGTCAGAGTAGACACCCTAATTCTATAAATAGACACCATTAGAAACGAATCCAATACACATGATAAGAAAACAGCTTTTTCGGTGCGGCATAATGAAAATAATGTATACATTTTTAAATGAATCCAAATTGGCAGTTTTATGTAAGTTCTTCTTAGTTCAATAACAATATTAACAAATAACATTAAAGTCAAAAAACCATGCAGTTAAAATTAAATAACAATGTTTACTTCCCTTTACAATTATGGAATCGATGGAATCGGAATCGAGAATCAATTTCTAGGAATCGGAATCGATAAATTTGAGAATCGACCCATCCCTAATATATATAAATATATATTTCTTCGCAGATATTTCTTAACAAGCATCTGCTTTCATATTTTTGTAAAAATTATCCTTATGCAGAGAATCCTAGAGAAGTGATTGGTTTCTGTAGAAATCTATTAATTTCATTAAATTCGCTGCTAAACAATCCATATTTAATCACAGGAAAATTAATATCTTGAAAAACAATAATCACATGCGCACTAAAAACGACAAACCTTTCACGCTCCCGTCTAAATATGAACTGCGAACAAAAGCACCCTGAACAAATATGAGGAATTCAATCCGCCTTTATGTTTAGTCTAATATATAATACCTTGAATCTGTAATGTTGTTTGAGCTTTACTGACCATGACTATTTCAACTTTGTTTAAACCCAACAAATATTTCTAACTCTAAAGTTTTCCATCTAACTTGTAAAACGGCTATATAAAAACAAAGCCACTTCAAAATGTTTTACCAATTTTTGTGTAAGTTATTTGTACATACCATGACACTGAAATTTCCACTTCGTCATCTATTTCTTTCTTGATATCATTAACTGTAATAAGAGAATCCATTTTCTGTAAAATAAAATCAATCATTACTTGTCTTATAAACCTCCTTATATGTGAAAAGCTTCCTCTAAAAACCAACTCTATCCTGACTTGCCATAATTTTTAAATTCAAATGACACATCAAACTAATTTGTACTAAGTATCTCCATGTAATAGGATACCCTTGTACTAATGTTACACTTAGCACTGTGTTAATGGTTGATGTGCAAAGATGAACACAATACAGACCCATTAATTTTGCAAGGAATAAAAAAAATTGAAATGTACAATACAACAGTACAATATCATTTGTAAAGAAATAATGTGAATTGTACTGTACAGCATATCATTTATAATGGAGGGACCACTGGGTGTTAAGGAGAAAGCAACAGGTTAACATATTTTCTCTGAATTTATCTAAGGGTATACAGAATGATAATTGCATGTAGTAATTTTTGTAAGCAACCAATCAGATAATGTTTATTCTTTCAATCTTGTTTCGACAAGTAGGGAGCAAATACGCTATTCAAAATACCTTCAAAAGAAATTAACGGGTCTTTTTTAGAATGGACCGTCACTCTCACATTTTTTATATAAAGCCAGGGTAACAAAAACTAACAAAACTGTTAACTAGTAGGTATATATTTATTGAAGTAAAAAAACACATATTACTTAATTGTACTTTTGTAAACATATAAGTTATTTCAATTAAGTTATTTTATGCAACAGAAATGCAAGCATTAAAAAAATATATATATACAGCCTTAAGTTCTAACTTATAGTCTTTAGTCACAGTATGTTTACCTGCTTACAACATGTCATGGCGGTCCTCTTCTAAAAAAGACCCAAATTAACTTTTAATCCAAATGTATTTAGACTCCAATGTAATGAGAATATAAAATTCAACCATTAGGATGAATCAAGTATATTAAAATAAATTTATATTTATGTACAGAAACTTAGAATATAAGACTCACTGCATTTTCTATGTAGGCTATTAGAAGGGACGAAACTAGCCCTCCTTTCACCCGGGGCAAGGATATATTTCGACGCCCCCTCCTCCTGCTCTTTACCATACTCACTCCATTTAAAACTATTTAACAAAAATAAAAGCATATATACTTTCCTGTACTTAAGTCAATGCTATTAATTACGACTTCGTATTTTTACTCATCAACATGCAACACCTTATAGTGCAAGCAGATAAACAAAATTCATTTGTGCGAAACTTTAACACGCCTTTATTGTTGTTTTTGTAATAATTTTTAACGAAATCTAAAAAGTAAAAAGTTTTCTGCATTTGATAATCTGAAATTACAGCAGTGGGTAACATATTAAGAAATGAGACATATAGTTAAACTTCAAATCATTCAAGTTTATGCCTTTTGGTGATACATTGGTATTCAAGTACTACTTTACTATTTCTGTTAGCAACACATTGAAAACAAATTAGATTTTTACAATGAGTTTTGAGTACTAAATTTACTAACAACCCTTTATCATTCTTGAAACTAAATAAATCAAATAGTGTTTGAATTCTTTTCGGGTATTTCATGAAATACGTACATTTCTTCAACGCCTTATTCGCATTAGATGTTACCTTTTCCCATTGCCCACGCATCTGGAATTGTATATGTTACGTTTGTGAGAGTTTTATTTAGTTGATCTAATTTAGTGAAACAAAGTAAAATAAGAATTTTCAAGTATACAATTCAATTCTATGATTTATTCTGTACAATTTGTTATAATAAAGTTTCATTTTTGGGTAAGCATCAATATTTTCCTGGATAATTTAAAAAAAATTTGTATTTGCGGTCTTGTAGTAGGAACATAAAACTGGTGTTTTCTGATTTAAAAAAAATTCATATAGGCATATTTTTTATAGACTTCTGTTTAGAATTAGATTACAAAACTATTGTTTATTTTGAAAAAATTACAAAATATGTTGACTACTTGTTATGAATACCTAAAGTTAGATTTTTCTGTTACTTAACATTTTTTGCTTTAGGGTGATTCTCTATGTGTCGCACGTAACAATCAGACACTTTATAAAATTGTAAATATTACAAAATAACAATTAATATTTTTTACTTCATGCAGGTGAAGTGTATTTTATCCTGCAGATTCCATTCATATGAAGAAAAATTAATTTTTGTGTAATATTTATCAGTTATTCCTCGAAATGTGATCGTAATGCATGGGACTCGGTGAAAATGCTGAGTATCCTAAGTAAGGTGAATGCTATTTTTTCTGTGATTTATATGGTAAATCTTTGATTTGAAAATGTTTATTTTATTATTTGAAATGTTTTCTATTCTAAAATATTTTTTATTGTTTAAAAATTAATATTTTGATATATTAAAAAAAAATTAATTCTAATGCATCTTGATGCATTGGGACAAAAGGTTCCGATTGCTTTGTTTGCCATTTCTTAAAATTAATAGACAGTAGTGACCAAGATTTAGTAAATATACATTGAAATGAACATTTTAAAGGGTACATAAAGGTTTTTCATTAATAAATAGAAAAAATAAATAGTGTCAAATATCACAGTTTTATAACTATGACAAACAGTGAAATAATTTGTATATTTTTACATTATTCAGAGAAGGATGTTGTTTTGAAATTTTATAGTATAATCTATAACTAGACATTCCTTCCCTCTATTTTTATTGTCACGTTTGACAGATTATATTGGAGGGAATCTAAATGTTAGGGAAACTCAATTGTGGCTGAGATGTCTGACTTTTTGGTTATCCAGTTTCCAGCTAACTGTGACTAGTGAAGTATTTACATCATTTCAATGATGTAATTTTTCTGGGTCAGTGACGCTTACAAGATTTGTTAAATTTGCAAGCATTTTTTTCAAAATAAGGTAGAAAAATATATTTTTTTTTTACCATAACAATTGAATTTATGTATTTTACTAACAAAATACATCCATTATAAGTATTGTACTACAACATTATTTTCAAAAATAGCATATGTCAGTTTCACTTTTTAGAGAATCACCCTTTCGGAGCTATAACTTTTGAAATTTTACATCAACCAACTTTTTAGTTTCATATATGAATTCTTTAGAACTTTTTCTATAAAAAAGCTATTGAACATTTTTGGATTAGGATATAATGAATGACTATATTTGGTGAATTCAAAAAAATGCTTACAAAACGTCAAAAATCCGGGCAAATTAACATGACCGCTTCCAGAGTTAACATCTGTGATATGATTACTGCTTTATAAATTATTATCAAATTAAATATAAATAAAATTGAAGACATTAAAAAAAAATCGCCCAGATAATTAAAATAATATTTTAGGCCTATATGTCAAAATGTTTAACTTGTAACATGAAACGCGTTGAAAATATGTTTTATTATTTTACCAGTGTTAGATATGCAACTAACAAAGGAAAAATTCAGTCATTTTGTTTTGCATCTGTTTCAAATAATATTGACCATCAAGCTCATGCTGTGTGGGCTCACATGATTAAAGTGTTGGAAAATTCATCGCTTCAATTTCCTAACGTAAAGACCATATATTTGATCTATGACAGTCCCACAAACCAATACCGGAACAGAACAAACATCCATCTGTTTAAGACAATAATTCCTAAATATTTTGACTAAGTAGAATATATGACCTGGAACTTTACTGAGGCAGGCCAGGATAAGGGACCAATGGATGGCGTCGGTGGCACATTGAAGAGGCTAGCTGACAAAAGGGTGTCTTATGGCATTGACATAACATCTGCCAGAGATTTTGTCGATGCATTAAAAGATTGCAAAATAGCTTTATATGAAGTGAAAATAATAGATATAGAAGAAATGAAAGCAGAGGTGGTACTCCTACAAATTCCACCCATCAACGGAATAATGCAGGTTCACCAAATTACATATTCATTTAGATTTATGACTGCCCGGAGGTTATTTTGTTTTTCATGTCTTCCTTCAATCCATTGTTTCACATTTTTCACTCTGCGAAGTATTTCCTGATAGTGCCACGACATCGAATGGATATAATGGAAGTATAACTACAGGCAAAAGAAGGAAACTTATAGTTGAGGGCGTCTACACATCATCGGAGAATGAAGAAGAAGATTTAGATAAGAACTTGGAACAACTGTCCCCACCAACTACAATCCCAGAACTCAGAACTCTGTGATTACTCCGAAGAGAAAATCACAGAAATTATTCGGAACAAATTAGGTTTAGGAGATTACATCATTGTTGAATTAGAAAATACAAATAAAAAATCAAAAGTATAGCAGTTTATTGGCATATGCCAAAGCAAACCAAGCAATCATGAAATTGATGTTATGTTCATGAAAGCGTGTGTGAAAGATAATAGTTTGTATGTAGTAAATGAAGATGATTGTGCATCGGTGCATGTAAATCAAATTAAAGTACTGTATTACTGCATCATCCAAAAATCATTCTAAAAGGCAATCGTGTTTTTTTACAAATTTTTCAAATTAATTTCCTAGTTTTAAAACTGTTAATACTTTGTACTTTACTTAGATGTGTGCCAAATTTGTTATTCTGACAAGTTTCTCTATTCGTAATTTTGCATTGTAGGTTTTGAAATTTTGTTTTTGCACTATGTTAAGATATTACTGTTTTATCTAGATAAAAACTTATGCGTAAATAATTGTATTGTGAACTGTGGCACACATGCATAATTATCTTTTTTTTCAGTGTTGTGCGTTATATTTTTTCTTATAGTTCATAATTGTTTTTTTTTATATTACTATTTAATCTTTAAATATTTACTTTTTTTATTTAGATATAAGTTTTGTTGATTGACACTGCCAATTTTGTAAATCGTATTGTGATAACACAAAGAAGAATTTAATTTTTGTTGTTTTTTACATGTAAGTAATCGAAAGATGTTTTTCTCTTATAGTTCATATTGTTTTTTTAACATCATGTTTGTTTATTATACTAATTAGTGTTCAAATATTTATACGATTGATAGTGATGACCGAAGGTACTTGGTAAAATTCCATAAGAATTAAAAGACAAACACAATTTTTTGTAATTTCTACAAGATTTTATTGAGTGTTCAAATATTTACTTTTTTATCTAGACATAAGTTTTGTTGATTGACACTGTGCCAATTGCAAATCGTATTGTGATACCACAAAGAAGAATTTTATTTTTGTTTTTATATAATTATGTGTAAGTAATCCAAAGATGTTTTTCTTTTATAGTTCATATTGTTTTTTAACATCATTTTTGTTTATTATACTACTTAGTGATCAAATATTCACTTTTTCATCTAGATATAAGTTTTGTTGATTGACACTGTGCCAATTGTAAATCGTATTGTGATACCACAAAGAAGAATTTTATTTTTGTTGTTTTTTATGTGTAAGTAATCC
>JAGFPH010007241.1:0-10762 GCA_018207615.1 Philaenus spumarius | reverse complement strand
ATGAAATTTGTAGTAAATTTTATGTACATTCTTTTTTAATAGGAAGGATATTTACAAAAAGTTGATAGTTTTCGAGTTAAAAGCAAAAAACCGCCGAAACTCATGATTTTTTACATGTTTTTGTATTTTTTTCAATGATGCGTCACAAAATTTTGTAGGCAAACCTCAGATTCGGCAGCCCAAAAAACATATAAAATGGAAGAAACCAAACTACCCCTAAACTTTCCTGCGAAAAACACAATTTGACTGGACTATACGCTACCAAAGCTTGTTGAGACACAACAATCTGAGCTCAAGGTCACATGACAGTCGGACATCTCTGTCTCTCTTCTCTTTTCATCCTTGTCGCACACTCAGCCGGCAAAATGCGCACTGAGAGCTCCTAGCGACGAAGTGCATGAACTAACTTGTATACCTACTTTCCTGGGCTGAATTCTGCCCATTTAAACTGTTCGTCTTATTGATATGTAGTCATTGCTTATGATGACCTTTAAATTAGATAAGTTTAATTTTGTTTATAAATAATATCCTTATTGGAATGTAGCGTTCGACTCTTTCGAGTAAGCGGCTATCTGTGTAGGGGGTGAAAATCAGTTTTCCTCCTGTATCCTGTGTACGTGACAAATGACAGTTATTGAAAAATATTCTTACTGCTTCGTGCGTAAACTAGATGCGCACAAGAGCGCATCAGTCAGCTTTGATATACCAATCAAAATGGCGAACCTGCTTTTAACGTTTATTGTTATACAATTGTGTGTGGGTGCGTCAACAAGATGCGCAGTAGAGCGCGTCCTTAAGCAAAGTTGAACATAAATAAAAAATGGCGGCAACTGAGTTTTACGAGATACAACATTGAAATCTGACTTTTATCTATAGGCCTATAATTGATTTAATACTGTATTTCTAAGCGTGATTCATTGATATCCGGCACCGGTTTGGACCAAAACTACATCAATACAAGTTTACTGCTCCGAATTTACAAAGCAGCTCCATGCATCCGAGGTAGGTTTGCTCAACCTTTTCGCTGCGTAAATCGACTTAAGTCCACGGCCTTAGAAAAACATTTCTGTAACTTCTTTAGACGATTTTATTCACTATAGACTCCGTAATGTGCTGCACTCTCTGAGAAAATATTTTAACTTTGTTCATTGTTGTACTGCTGACAGTTTAAGTATATGCTTGATACTAGATTTGTTTACTGTATGCTTACAAGTGATTTTTAGTTCATTCAGTTTACAATTATTATTTGTTTATGAGTATAAATAACTTTGAAAACTAAATCATAATAAATGTAGATATAAAGTTTTCTTTCAATAGTTTTAGTGTTAGATTTAATTTTCGTGTAATGATATCGGTGACTCTAAACTCTCAGTTTTGTAGGTTATAACTAGTAAATTATAAATTATTTGTTATGGATTTATCGGAGTAAGTAAGAAAATAAATGTATGTATATATATTTGTATTACTAATTAATTATATTTATTATATTACATTTCCGTATTTATATTGCAGAAGATAAAATATTTATTTCAGTATAAATAATATATTCATGAGTACAAAATTGCAAATTGTGTTTTTAGTACTGGTAACCTACAGGGAAAATACCATGTTTTACAGTGAAAAAAACAAAACAAAATACACCTTTAAACTATTATTATTTTGCAAAATTGTAATATAATATTGATAGAAAATACAGAAATAAAGATATTTAAAAAATAAAAACTAAGAAAAAAGTAAATAAAAAATTTGGTCAAAAAGTGCAATATTTAAGTAGTGCATGAAAATTATGACGCAGTGAAAAGGTTAAAGTTAACTCGGATAACCAATTACAATAGAAAACACAATTTAAATTATTAATTTAATGCAAATAATCACTTCTGAAATCCTCGAACTACTTGGATTGCTTTTTCTCTGGTCCCGCTGGTTTTTCCGCTACTGAGAATTAGTGTCAGATATTTCCATTTCTGTAGATTGTTCTTCATTGTCAGATTGTTCTTCGTGTCCGTTATCAGTTTGTTTTTCGCCCTCGCCTCCGGGTTCTTCCTCCCCTCCTTCTTCCTCTTTCACAATCCTGAGCTCTGCTCCCAAGACTTCATCAACAAAGGTACTATCAAAATCGTAATTCTCCCCATTCTCAACATCCATGTCAACCTCTTCCTTTATTTCGATCGGTTCCATTTTCACTTTTATTTGACCATGTGCACCGTCCTCTAATGGAGATTCTGTTTTTATCATTTTTACTTCATATGGTTCGCTCAGTGTAGAAAGGATGTCCTTGGTGTCAGTAAATTCAGTTTTGCGTTTATTGGATGGTTTTTGTTTATTTGGAAATTTAGATATCGGTTGTAACGATGGTCTTGATGTGGGTCTGCCTATGTCAATAGAATGTCGAAGTAATTCAGGTGTGGAAGAAGAGTGGCGTCTACGATTACGAATCAAACTGGGTTGTTTTGGTTCATCCGCAGCTCGATGAGGTGTAACAACAGGGTCAGAAGCACTTGAGACAGGAACAGAATCTTCGTCACGTATAGTGTTGGTGGTGGTGGTGGTCATAGGATGAGCCAAACCTTTAATCTGTAGAGCTCCTGCTGCGGACAACAGAGAAGGAAGCTTGTCCTGGGCAACGTTTACTTCTCCCCGATACATGAACTCTACCAGCGCTTGTACTTGCCAGAAGTAAAAGTCCTTCATGAGCACGATCGGATGCTGACATGGATTTTGGCTCAGAAGCTGCTGAAAGTAAGAGGAGCAGGCGGACAAGATGATCTTGTGACATTTTATACTCTGACCTTCACAGGCCAGAGTCACGTCTACGAACTGTTCATTGCTCAGCAGGCTAGAGAATACTGCCTGCATGTTAAGGTGGTAAGAATTCCACCGCACACAGACTTCCGAAGGCTGAGTTTGTACGGGAGTCGGCTGAGCTGTCGTCGTTGGACCTCCATGGCAGGTTGGGCTACGACTAGGCCCAGGCGCTGTTGCAGCCGGATTTGGAATCGGTGAATTCGGACTCGCGTTGGGTACAAGAACTTTTTCGAGAAGCGATTTCGCTTTAGCCAAGGCTTCGGAATCTCCGCCGGTGAGGATTTCCTGCACCGCCTTACTCGTCGGGTCTCTGTCGGGTTTGCTCGTGTTTTTCGCTTCCCATTTCAGATAAGTCCACTTTTTCCTAACATCACTTTCCGTCCGGCAGATGCGTTGCACCGAAGACACTTCGAGGGCGATGTCCTGCCACGCTTGGGCCCATACCTGTCCGCCCGCCACTCCGAACAACACAGTATCCCGTCTTATAGCGACGGCGGTCAGTAACACTTGCACTTCCTTCGGGGTGAAATTGGTTTTCCTCGGCTTGATCGTCACGGCGGGCCGCATGCCGTCCGTAGTCTCCCCTTCGTTCCTCACCACTACTCTGGTATACTCGTTGGAAGTCGGCGAGACTCGCATGTAGTACTCCTGGTTGTTCGTTGTCGCAGGCATCGCTGTGTTTTCCGCTTCAGAAACGCACTCCATCTTGTAACATTTAAATGAGTAAGATTTTGATTTCATTTTATGTAATACAGTAAACTCCCGATTATCCGCGGAATTGACAGGCGCGGATATTGCGGATATTCCGCAAGATTGCCGATAGCAGCTAAACATAGCCAAAGGTACTAAAAAACAACACAAAAATGCTTTAAACCAGTGTATTGTACATAAAAGAAACTACGTAAAAAAATTAACACTATGTTGAGTACATTATTATATTTACAGAACTTTTTGTTTAGTGTTTTACTAAAAAATCGGTCAACCGTTTTTGTTTCTTCACTTTAAAGCACTTCTTCTTTATCTGTGACTGAAGTTTCTTTAACACCATTTTGTCACAAAGCGATGAATCGTCTTGTTCCTCGAGATATTGAATGAGTCCGTCAACGTGCCCTAGTGCTATGTCATGGCTTACTTGCTTTTGCACCCGATCTTCCTCTTCATCCACCTCACTTTCTTCCGAAACGATACCTTGTGCTCCTTCCACGATTTGTTCATCTGTTAAGTGTTCAAAGCCCGAATCATTAGCATCACAGTTTATCCACTCAACGATGTTACCTTCATCCACACTAACACCTCCATCAACAGACTTACTAAATTAGCTAAAATACTAAGAGGCACGTCATCTTTATCTTCGTCCCCCTCTTGACCAATTTCCACAGTTGGTAGAATCTTTTGCCAGGACTTCACTAAAGTAGATTGCTTCACACACCCCCAAGCCAAATGTTATAAATGCTGTCAAGAACTGTGTAGTCTTTGAAGAACGTCTTCAGGTCTTTCCCGTCTTCAATCCTTTTTTTCAGCAAACTGGTTCTGTAGTTTTTCTTCATTGAAGCAATCACGCCTTGATCCATAGGTTGTATAAGAGCTGTGACGTTAGGAGGAAAAAACTTAACAACAAAGTTTCCGTCTTCCGATTTTAACACACTTTCCCCGGGGTGGAACGGGGCGTTATCAAGAAGCACAGCTTTTTGGGGTAGGTTTTGAGATTCAAGGTGATCTTTAACTTGGGGAACAAACTTTTTTTCGAACCAGTCTTTTAATATTTGTTGATCCATCCAGCCTTTTCTTTGGTTGTAGTAGTGGACTGGAAGGTTTTCAGCCCTTGTTCCTTTGAAAGATCTTGGTCTTTTGGACTTTCCTATCACTACTAGCTTTAATTTGTGTGATCCTGATGCATTACTGCATGACATAATCGCTATCCGCTCCTTACTTGACTTGTGTCCTGCAGCTCGTTTCTCGGTTTCAAATGCTAAGGTTCTTGTTGGTAAACATTTCCAAAACATTTCTAACTCGTCAGCATTGTATACCTGTTCATATGTTAAACCCTCTGACTCTAAAAATTTTTCAAAATCAGATTGGAAATCTCTTGCTGCCTGTTCATCGCCGATCAATTTCTCGCCGTGAAGCCCGATTTCTCTTACCCTGTGACGTTGTTTAAACCTAGTTAACCAACCTGATGATGCATCAAAATTTCTTTCTAAATGAAGCATTTCGAAAGAAGTTTTTTTGCCTTAGCAGCAATGATAGGCCCTGATATAGGAGTGCCCTGACTTCTTACTTGGCATACCCACTCTAAAAAGAGCCGAATCTAGTTCTTCATAGGTGCTATTTTTCATGGTTTTCCTCTTTTTCATTATCAACGTATTGTCTGATGAGGATGTAAATTGCATTAACTTGTCCTTTTGCTTCATTATGTCCCTTACGGTGCTTTCTCCTATCCCGTAGCGCAAGGACATTTGTTTATTAGACGCACCATTTTCAATTGATTTTATTAATTCTTATTTATTTTGAATTGACAAAACCACTTTCTTCCTTTTATCTGCCATTTTAAAAAATTAACAGCTTAGCTTCACACAAAACGCACAACACTAAAAACTCACACTCTAACTTTACACTTCACGAATGATTCAAACAGTTTGAACGATTGCGTTAAACTGATGTGTTAGGTAAGCTGCGGAAGGGTCGGAAGGGGGGGAAGTAGGGGTGTCAACGGAGAACAGGCAGGTGGCAATGACCGTGGATGACTCACTAGCAGGTGCACGCACGCTCACTAAACAAACAAGTTGCACCACCTGTCGCCGGGCTTATGTATTTGGGCTTATTTACTGTACTGTATACTGTACTAGGCCTATATCTATACGCTATTGTAGTTTATTATTCTATTATTTATGATAACTTTTAATAAGTTACAGTACTGTACTGTATTTAGGAAACTCATTTCCAACGTAATTTTTCCATTTAAAAACTAGTTTTTGTGTATTTTTTCATTGTACAATTTTTTACCGTGGACACCGCGGATAATCCGCAAAGCGGATAAACCGTCCGCGGATAATCGAGAGTTTACTGTATAAAGTTTTCATTGTTTTTTTTAAATGAAGGAGATAGGCCTAGCCCAGCAGAATTGTTCAAGACAAATAGCTATAAATTTTAAAATATTAAAACAACAAAAGGTAACTGTAGAGAACTAAATTAAAATTAACTTACTTTTCTTAAAATTAAAACCTACCTCTTTCTTATATGTTTATAAACAACAGTAAGAAACAGTAACCAATTATGTATTAGAGCATAACCTCAAATTGAGATTCGATCACATTTCACCATTGTAAATAATGTTAAATTTTTTAAACGTGCAGACAATTAGTTTTAATGTATCAAATAGCATAATGTATAGTTAAATTAAGATATCAAAGATGATTGTGATTGTATAAATTAACTTTTGAAAGAACAAAATGTAAATACAAGCACAGCTGAGGTGTTAGAAATTTAAGTGAACGTAAAACGGCAAAATCGATTATCGCTAGGAAGGCAGTGACATATAAAACAGTGTATTATAAGTAAACGAATATCTGAAAATTAATAACTTTTAAAAGCAGTTTCAAATATTAAATATCAATCAAAATAATATGAAAAGTATAAGTGATGTAAATAAACGGCGAAAACAAGATTTAGCAAACAATTATAAGTTTTAAATACAAGCTTAATGCCTAATAGACAGAGTGTACGAACAAGAGATTAAGTGGCAGTTTTAATTGTAGAACAGAAAAAGCTATATGATTTCCAGGCCAGAAAATTAAATAAACTTAAACAGATCAGTAAATACCTGAAGAATATAAACAAGTTAAACCTAATTTCAAGGTAATATCTAGCCTTATATTTTCTTAAAGTGAACTTTTCAAATTGAACTTATCACGTCATTGACATCAGCATAAAATTAACTTTCAAACCTTTTAGTATTTTAGACACAATTTAGAACATAAGATAAATAATATTAAAATAGTAACTGCACATTTAATAAATCAAAGCCACAAACTAAAAAAGACCTGAGATTAGATATTTTTAAAGAAATATTATAAAACTATAATTAATAATTTAATTGACCCATTGTATTAAGTGCTCTATATATTTCATAGAAAAATAAATAATAATTGTAATTATATTGTAAAAATAAAATAACTGTTAATAAAATAATTAAAAATTGTAAAGCAAGAAAGACTATATTATTTAATATTGTTTCAGTAAAGAAATAGAAATACTTTTATAAATTTGACGCCCAACAAGTGGGGCATTTATTAAGAGAAGAAATACTTTTATAATCTGTAGAACGTCCGATCCAAGTAACTGGTTTTCACTGAACACCCATGTTACAATCACTTGTTATTTAAATTTATAGAAAAATGCATCCTGGCAACTTTAAATTAGTTTAACTTAGGTTTTGTTTATTTCAATACTAAAATGAATCTAAATAATAAACTTTGGTATTATTAATGTAGACTAGTGGACCCGGCAATGCTTCGCTATTGCTATTGCTTGATTTACCTAACCTAAAATTATATTCAGTTTTTGATCCAAATCAGTTGTTGATCAAAATCAGCTGTTTTAAGCTTTTCATACGAACAGCTGTTTTTTGTGCCCCTGATAAAATCAAAAGAAATCTTAATTCTTCTTCCTTAAAATTGACCTTCCATAAGATTAACATTGAAACTTTGAGGGCTACTGGGGCGTATCCCTGAGGACCGATGTAAATTATAATGGGATTCTGTTCATCTACAGGACACTACCTTTCTAACGGTATGCGCGAATTTCTCCTACGATGCACACAAGCTGAGAAAAAAGGACGACAAGTTTTGTGCTTGCCTAATAAAAAATAGATTAGTTTTCTCATACATTTCTCAAGAATGAAAAACTTCACATTTTACTTTAAAATACAATGAAAGTTTACAATCCATTTAGTGATGTAAGTCAAATATGAACAATTTAATAGAAATAACAAAACCAAAAGTGAAATAGCTGAATTAACTTATCAAACCTTCAGGCATCTTCCTAAGCTGATTAACATAACAACATTGCCAGATAAAAGCACTTTTTTTTAATAGACCTAACACAACAACATTGCCAGATAAGCACTTTTTTTTTAATAGGCCTAGTAAGAAGTGCTACTAACTGATAAGTTAATGTTTACAAACTAAAAACATACTGCGACTGAAGTTAGTTTAGGGTTTTTTTAGGTTGCAACCTAAAAAAATAATATTTATAAAAACCAAACCTAAACTAACCTTTTCAAAATGAATACTAATTTAATTATTTCTTGTTAGGGTAATTCACGTAATATTTGAACTGTTAACTAACGTGCTGACATTCTTGCCGTGAATTTACTATACCTATAACTCTAAGTGGTTTTAAAGTAGGACTTTACAGTCATGTTAAAATACTTAGACATAAACTGTTTCACATTTTTCTTAAGTAGACTTTAATTTTTTTTACTGACTTGTATTTTTCAAAACACAAAACACACTGGCGCAAGTTTACTATTCGACCCTAGGCTAACCTATGGTAACAGAAATGCAAAAATAAAAAAAATATAGTCTGAAGTCCTAATTTATAGTCTTTAGTCACAGTATGTTTACATGTATTCAACATTTAACAGTAGAACGTAAAACAATGTCGTCTGCAAAATTATCAGCCGAGGAGATAAATCTAGGCTATATTTGTCCTGTCAATTTTCTATTTTGTTTACGATTGATATTTTTTTATTTTCTTTGGTGTCTGTGGAGTGATTAGTGCAAACTGATGGTAAGTTTGTGTATTTAGACTCAGTTCAATATCTACTTTAACCACCAGAACCTGGCGTAGCTTCCCTAACCGGCCCTACACCAACAGAAATGCAAGAATAAAAAAAAAGCCTAAAGTTCTAACTTATAATAGTCTTTAGTCACAGTATGTTTGCTAGTATTCGTCATTTAACTGCCGAATGTAAAACAATGCCGTTGTCTGCAAAAAATCAGTCAAGGGTCATACAATAAATTTAACCCCTAACCAAAACCGCCATGACCTATCCGATAATTTAACTTCACAGTCATGGTATTTAATAACTTTAGGCTATTAGATATAAAGGAAGTTGAATATACTTTTTTTTTCTTTTTTACGTGAATGAATAAAAATAGCCTAGTCCTAGGCTACTTGAGATTGTATTAGGCCTACACAATGTAAAAAATTTTTTTAAATGTATAGGCCTAATTTTAAAAAATATATATATAGTTTAGACTAAAAACTAGGCTACCTAAAGAAAAAATACATACAGACCCTAGAAAACATTTTTAATTTAATACTAAGATATTTTTAAACCACCTAGGCCTACAAAAAGCTAAAGCATTCTATGAAAAACTTTTATTAGATTAGATAGGCCTAAAATAATTTATTTAATTGTAAGATAAATAATTTATCTAGGTTACTTAGATTATTGTTACTACACACATGAAAGATCACATGGCCCGATGATAGTCGATATGCAGGACAGCTGATTTCCATCAAGTAGTATCAACAATGAGCGTAACTTTACTATTCGACTCTAGCCTAATATTTTTGCAGACAACGACGTTGTTTTACATTCTACTGTTAAATGTTGAATACAGGTAAACATACTGTGACTAAATAGGTTAGGTTAGAACCTTTAAGATATATTTTTTTTAAAATTATTTTTACATTTCTGTTAGCTCTAGTTAGCCTAGAGTCGAATAGTAAAGTTGCGCCCAACAATGTTATAAAACTTAAAAATCACTGTATAGGCTAGGCTATGGCGCAAGTTTACTATTCGACCCTAGGCTAACCTATGGCAACAGAAATGCAAGAATATTAAAAAAAAACCTAAAAGGTTCTTTCTAACTTATAGTATTTAGAAGTCACAGTATGTTAACCTGTATTCAACATTTAACCCTACAACTGTCAATGTTAATGTTTTGCAACGCCAAGTCATTTCGGCACTTGTGCAAGCATATTTTAAAAAATTTGCCAAATATAGTAATTGTATCTACCAATTCAAAAGTGTTCTATACCTTTTTTGTAGAAAAAGGTTCAAAAAATCCATATATGTAATTTAAAAAAATTATTGATGTAATATTGTAAAAGTTATTAGCTCTAGAAGCAAAAAATGTTCAGTAACGAAAGGAAAAGGTTCAACTTATTTAGGCCTACATAACAAAAGTAGTAAACATTTTTTTTGTAATTTAGTTCTCTAAATAGAACTGTATAAAAACATTTATCGATTTCAAACTTCTTATTTTGAAAACACCAGTTTGTATGTTCCAAATACACGATTGCTAACAAAACCGCCTAATTTGAAACGTAATTTACTAATATAGGCCTATGCTTTGCCCAAAAATGAAATATTATTATAACAAAGTGTAGAGAATAAATCAAAGAATTGAACTGTATACTTGTTTATTACCTCATCATAAAAGTGTTTTACTTAGAATCAATTGAATTACAAAAGTGAGATGAAACAAATGAAACCTCGTGCGGACAAAAGAAATTCAAAATATGACCGTTGAAGACAATGGAAACAGCCTTGTTTTGCAAACTCAAGCGGTAGTATGAATTCTTTGCAAATATGAACTTTCAACTGCTGTTTGAATAACATCTAAAAGTGGGTGTGTATAAAACGCGGAACGTGGTGACCAATGGACCGGTGCAGACCAAAGCGAGTCGCGAAGCGAAGTAAATTCAAAATTCTTATTTTTAAGAAATCGGAGGACCAAAATCGCGAAGTGGCGAAGCGAAGTGAAAACTTCTTTTTTACATTTAAATTAAAAAAACTTCGAATTTTAGACATTGGTGGACCACATCGCAAAGCGAAGTGGCGAAGCGAAGTTAATTAAAAATTCTTGTTTTTAAGAAATCAGCGGACCGAAATCGCGAAGCGAAGTAAATTTGAGAACTTCGTTCTTTTACATTTAAATTAAAA